>JANHFX010024799.1:21153-41688 GCA_027560015.1 Chloroceryle amazona
CTTCACTGAGAGAGTGGTGAGGCACTGGAACAGGCTGCCCAGGGAGGTGGTGGAGTCATCATCCCTGGAGGTGTTTAAAAACGAGTGGACGTAGCACTTGAGGCTGGGGTCTAGTGGATAGAGAGATGTTAGGATGAAGGTTGGACTCGATCCTTTCAGAGGTCCTTTCCAACCCTAATGATTCTAAGGGCTGGCTTCTAGGGCAGGGTGACAGTTGGAAACACTGCAACAGCAGCAAATGGAAATTAATTTCATTATGGAAATGAAACTGTGGGGATGGGGTGAGGAGAATCAAGGTTAAATTACTGCAGGTTTGGAAGAGCAAAAAATTTGGAAGTAATTGTACCTGTAACTTACTGCAGAGGAAAAAGGGAAGTGAGAAGGAAAGCATTCCAGCACCTTCCCTGCCCACCGATGCAGATTTTAGTGCCTCCTTAAGCTTCATCTTCAAAACCAGCAGTCTGAAACCAGCAGAGAAATTCCCAGCTACAGCCTACTCTGACATTGCTGAGTTCCCCATTGCTTTTCTAGTGGGTTTAGGTTATAAATAACTCTTGCTGTTTATATTTTATGGCTCTGTGAAGTTGCTGGGAAATGAGGCCTGACTCGGTAATGTCTCATCCCACTTCAGCAGCTTTTGTGATAATTTATACTGGCTCTTGCAATGAGCTATCGGGCCCTAAGTGCCAGGATCAAGCTGCGTTCGCTCTGATTTTTGACAGTTTGATTGCGCCGATTCCAAGCTGTACGGTTTGGTATTAAATGTGACCCTGCTGTTCCAGATCCACAATGAGTTGCTCTACACAGCTTCCCACGATGGCACACTACGGATTTGGGACATCCGGGGAATATGCAAGAGAAATAAGCGGCGCTTGAAGAAGGAGAGGTCTGCCCAGGGCAGGAGCTCGCAGAAGGGGAGTCTGTCTCGTCTCTTCAACAATAAAGTCGGCTGTATGGTACAGCAAGAGACTGGGGAACACGAGGCCGTTGAACTCATGTGACTGTCCAAAACAGACTTTCCGGCAGTGACCAAAGCTGAACCTTTTGTTTTCTGTACCACTGTGTCCACGTCAGCCTTTCTGATGGGAAAGAGCTTTGCTTGAACCTTTTTGAGGAGCCAGGATTCTGTGTGACTGTCAGATGGACTCAAGTCAGATACTGTCACTGCAGATGACTCCCCGCTGAGCAGCACTGGGGTCAGGAGGGACTGCAGTGTGGGTCAGGTGAGGTTCCTCTGTGTGTGTGTAGTCAATTCCCTCTGGCACAGAGGGGTTGCACACTTCTGCCTGTCTGGTACCTAATGAGAAGTGTCTTCTCCTGTTCCTGTTGCCCACTTGCACACCCTCTGTTTGGCCCAGTGTAGAAATGGAAGGTGCCCTGCACCACGACTACGAAATCAATTTTCACAGCTGACCTTTGGGTCAGTTTTTGCTGATCAGCCCAACTACTGCAGGGGGCCATGGCTCAGCAGAAGTTTAAAGCAGACTGGACACCTCTTGGGGAAGGTGGGAGTAGTAGGTTACAAACTATTTTAACAAAACAAAAGCTAGAGCTTTTGCACGCAGGTCAGCTGTTGGCTGAGGCACAGCAGCTGTCCTCCCAGCAACCTAGCAGGTTTTTTACCTTTTACAGTCTCCTTTGGCAAAGGAAGCGTTGGTGCCCTCACGTGTGTCTTCTGTGTGCAGCTGAGGTGTGTGCTTCCAGCTGCCCGCTTACCCCAGAGGCAGGGAGCTCCTCCTGGGCTCCTCCAAAGGGCCTGTCTCGGCACCGCAGGAGGCAGAAGCTGTTCAGTAGACAGCAGGTTTATGGTGGTGATGCAGCACCTCTCTCTGGGCAGCCTGGCCCCCTGCTTGACTGTCCTTGTGGGGAACACTTTTCCTTGTATCCCTTGGGAATGTCCAACTGTGTTTTTCAGAGGCAAGCAAACCAGGGGCATTTACTGGGTGCTCTGTCTCTATCTTGCCAACCTCTGCAGCTGTGCCAGGCTGTGGTTTGTTAGGTTGGTAGTAGCATTGGCAAAACAAACTCAAGTTCTCAGAGTCTTTTTTTTCCAGGTTCATCCCTCTGATAACCACTGAGCCATGAATGAACAAGGTTTCTTATATTTTTCTATTTACAGATATAACTCTTTGTAGAACCAGTACCTACCCACGTTTTGATTTTTATGGTTTTATTTATTCTGTACCTCCAGCAAGATACAAATGCTGTGCTCCTTTTTTACAGTGAACTAATAAATGTGTCACCTACAGGCAAGTATCTAGTTTTTATTGTATTCTCATTTAGAGAGGCTGGGGCTGGCTGCAGATGCACAGCAGCTGATGAATGGAATAGGATTTAAAATAAAAGTATACTTTAGGAAACAGCTCTTACCTCTCCTTGGCTGCTGGGGGTGGAGTCAGGTGTCCCGTGGAGCTGTCCTGATGGAGCTCAGCTTCCTTAGGCAGGGGAAGGAGCTACCAGGCAGAAAGCAAAGCCAGGTCTGCAGGGAAAGTGCTGCTGCCATGACAGAGCCACCTGTGCTGCCTCAACCCTCTGTGGGGTGGCACCACAGACCCCTACTCTGAAAACTGTGGCATTGGCTCAGACCTGCTGAGCAGCATTTTCAGCTCTTACCAGGCAGGAATCCACCTCAAGAAAACAGACTAATCGGGGAGGTCACCTGCATAGTATAGGTTTAATTCCACTGTAAACCTCTTGGCTGGGTTGTTGAAACTTCTTAGTAGTGGCCCTGTGAAAAACACCTGCGAGAGGGTGGTTGCTGAGGGGATGGCTTGTGAGGTAGCTCAATTTGTTTGTACTTTTCTTACGAGGTCACTGCTGAGGCAGGAGGCCTTTAGCAGAGCTGGGCAGAGCTTCACAGATGGTCTGGGACATGGTTTTTGCTCAGAACCTTGCACAGTGTATGTTAGACACGAGAGCTTAACTGGCTGTACAGCAGCTGCAGACAGAATAGCAAATATATTTAATGGATACATATTGTAAAGAGGAGAAGTAATGAGTCATTACACTTGTGCCTGTTGCTAAAAGTTCCCAGAGTGTCTTTCCAATGGTCAAAATTAACTTAACACTTCCAGCCTGGACCTCCTGCCCCTGCTGATCACTTAGAACAGCACACACAGTTACTCAGGGGCAGCACTGGCCCAGCTGCCTCACTGAGGAACAGCTCGGACAGGCACTGCAGGGTAGGATGCTCACTTTAAACTCCCCAAGGACAAACCTCCTCTTCTGAAGTTGTTGGTGCCAGTTTGCTGTGGGAGCCCCTTTCCAGAAGGGACACGGAACCCGATGTTCATTCTCCAGCAGCAGCTGTTAGGCCTCACTCTAAGTGGAGCTTGCTGTTACAGTGCCTCTGGTCCCACCAGCTCCAGTGCAGTACCTGGAGCAGACAGAGCACCAGCTCCCTCTGCCGTCAGAATGCAGCTAAAGAAAGCAAATAAACCACGTTTACTAAGAAAAAGCTGACAAGCAGAGACCTTCTGCTCCTGGGGGCCAAGGGTGCTTACACAGCAGAAAAGAACACACAGGGAAGCTGGGTACAGCTACCGAGACAGCTCCTCGGCCCTGCTCAGTTCAACAGCTGGTTAAAGAATATCGTGTAGTGCCCATGAAATCCATCAGTTATAAGCTACACACCTTGGGGAAAGTGGTTGGTTAGTTGTAAAAGGAAATCCCACTACACTGATCGGGGCCCTGCAAGGTAGTTCCTACTTATTTTAAAACCAAAGCATAGAAGACTCTTCCTAAAGGTCACCGAGTGCTGCTTCTGCTTTTATTGTCTGTGTACCCCCTGCAGGACAGGACAAGAACAACAGTATCAACCCATGCACAATAGATAGAGACAGGTCTTGGAAATCTTTCAGAAGAACAGTTTGGAAGTCGATGCTCTGTAATCTCAAGCTCTGTTTCTGATTTACAAACTCAACTTTTTTTTAACCTTGGTATTTTGATAATGGTATAGAAATGCTTCTTTGAGTCCTAAGGGAATGAACCTATCTCACAATAAAAATATAGCTCAGTTCTATTAAATTTTCTTCGGAAAATAAACGTTTCTATTTCTCTGCTCTGACAATAAATTACAATGTATCACAAATGTAGGCTTTAAGCAGATTTATAAATAAGCAGGAATTAAGTGTTCCACCTAGAGTTTAACTGAATTCAAGGCATTTAGTAAGAGATAAGCTGAAGGTGCATTTATAATCCAAACTCAATTTGTCAGGGTAAATAGGTATAACTGAAGTAGATGTAATGGGATTTAATGCTGTGGTACTTGTATGTAGGATAAGTACTCGTGAATGATCTGTTCCTCTTCCTCCAGTGTTAAATCCAGATAATCCTCTTCATGTTCGGGAATATCCTCTATGATTTCATTGAGCGCCTCTGTCTCCATGTCTTCATCTGTTGGTGAACTAGAAGAACCTTTCGACACAGAAAAAGCAGCAGTGAATTCAAAGTTGGTGCTTTCCCTCTCTCACCGATGTGGCTCTTCTGCGAGTCTGTTCCTGCACAAGATACTGCAGGGTGCCCGTTTTTCCCCTAACACTTAAAGCTGTGGGAGAGCTTTTAGTTGTACAACAGGGATCTTTACAGGTCTGACAAATAACAGAAGAGAGAGTACACCCAAGTTTTCTCTGGGCCAAATGACAAGTATCGATTACAGTTCTACCACACAAGGAAGAAGTAATGTGGTAAATCAGCTGACAGCACAGATTTGGAATCAACCTCCTAGCAGTCAGCAAGCCAAAAATCACTATCAGTGGCAGGCCCAAGGAACATGCTCCAGCAACTTGGTACTTGCTCTCTGACAAGAGTACAGGCAGGGAGATGTCAGTTTGTTTTTGAAGAGAACAGCACAATGAGATGAATGAAGTTAGAATTACTTGTAGGCTAGAGTGTGTTCCTCACTGGGGATGTGAGGACATAGATAGCCAAGGCCTCCAGCCTTGTGTGCCAAAGCTACGGCCCACTCAGCAGCCCTTCCCAGGACACCACTGAAGGCGACCCTTCTGGGCTCCCCGTCTTATGCACTGCCTACAGCTGACATGGGTCCTTTGTGGCCCTTTCCAGGGCTGACACTGCAGGAACTACAGCTTGCCTGGGTCATTGATGCTTTGCCTGTAACTACGTCACGAACACAACTAGTCTGGGGCACTGCTCAAGGCCCTCTCCTGGTATTTAAGCAGAAATCACTTTGTTTTGTATAGAAGCCCAACCCCCTTCCCTCTTCTCTGCCTGCTGTACACAACATTCTTACCTGCAGACTCTGTAGGTGAGTGTTTTGATGAAGCTGATGCTTCTGATGAGCTGGAAGATCCTCCTGGAGACAGCTGCAGTGATGGAGGAAGAACTCCACCATAATGAGCAAGGGTTTGGGAAGCTACATGGATGTTGCCTTTAAAGACCTTTAAGGCTTGCTCTGCTGACTCGCGGCTGAAACCCACGTACATCAGCTACAGGAGGGGAGGAAAATAAAATAAACAACTCTGGAGTAATCCAAGCTCATCAGCACCAGCGGCTTACAGGAATCTGACTCTGCATCTGACAGTCATTCCTCCTGTACTGAGGAAAGCACTGCATGCCAGGAATTCCATGACACTGACTCTGGCTTACTGGAAGTTAACAACAGGGCAGTGACGTTTTAAAGGAATGGAGACCTTGAAAAGAATCAAGAGCCTCCCATTTAATATCTCATCAGTACTTTTCCAAAAGGAATCAGGAGTGTGCACGTGCCATTTCCTTTTTCTAAGCAATATAATTTTCTTCTTATCTGCCAAGGATCACGTAGCCACACCAACTGAAGAGCTTTTCAGAAAGACAGCCTCTGATGAGGTAGACCCATTCCAGCTCTCTCTCCTTTGTGTGCTGCAGCATTTAGAGACTTGAAAACATTTCCCATTGGCTGTCTCTCTTGGGACAGAGCATTAGAGCACACGTGCAGAGCACACTCTGCATCGTTGCGCGACTGATCAGTGTCATGGGCAGGAAGTACACACAAAATACATTTTAGCCCGAGTGTGACTTCACTGTGAAAAGCAGATGGCAGACAGTGGAAGAGTGACAGTTTGAGTGATGCAGGTGAAAGAATATAAGCTTTGCTTAGGGAGGATCTGGTGTCTTTGAAATAATAATAATTCAGAAACAAGACAACCAACTCCTAAGAAGGCAAGCGGTCTAACTTACTTGATCAATACTCTCCTGGGAAACCTCAAACTGGTCCGCAGCCTCAGGATCATCATTATCATCCAACAGTAACTCAGAATTGTCAAGAATAAACTACGATAAAGAGAGAGGGATCAGAGCAGAGCAACAGAAATATCACAATCCTCAGCGTGGATATGTATTTAGCCCAATAGCTGATGTAAGCAAACCTCAGCCACCTTAGTGATACCTGGTTCATCAGGTCAGCAAGTGGAAGTTGAGCTCAGAAAAGGTAGTTATGAACTAACACACTCAAGACTACAGAAAATAAGAATCTGCTAAACCATAAATAAGAAAGCAAACAAGTTCAGGTGGGTTTCTTTTTTTTTTGGTACAGAAGTACTATTCCTGAGAATCACTTACATGAAAAGCTTTGTCCAGGTTTCCTTGTGTATTACGAAGAGCTATTTGAGCAGCTCTCTCTGAAAAGCCCATACTTTTCAAGGTATGTATGTCTTCTAGTCGTTGCTTTCTTTTAGCTCTTTCCTCCCTCTTGATCTGTGCCTTTTCCTGCAAGAACACAGGTGTTACAAAGCTCACTGTGCATGGGAACACATCTGTCTTCCCCTGTGCATACAGGTTTCTTTGATTTACTACTGTGAGTTGGAGTATCTTGAGGGAAAAGGGGTATTTTTTTTCTTTGTTAATACAAACTGTGCAGCCAGACACTCATTACTAAATAAAGCTGCATTTCCATCAGCTAGCACTGTTGCCGTACTTCCGCTCCGCAGCCTGCAGAGCGGATCTGATGCTGTCACTGCTATTACGGGCCCTGTGTGGTAAGTGATAAACCCGTTTGGCAGATGGACCTGTAGACAAGACTTGCCAAGGACATACAGTCACAACTGGGCATGTAGCCAAGGAGTTCTCTTCAGCCCTTCTCTCAGCCACTTGACTTTTCTGTCCACGTTTCACTGTCTGAAGTCTAGAAGTGCCACCTCGGCTTACCAAGCCTAACTTCAGGCGCTTTGGATCCAGACCACACTGTCTTCATGTCAGTGCAAAAAATCCTTCTCACTTCCTGGAACTTTCAAATCCAAAGCCATAGCACAACATAACCTGATGGTTACCCTCATAGCACTATATAGTGCAGCCTCTTGTCTTTCAAACCAGCAAGCCCAGGAGTGACAGCTTGATGTTTTCACTCCCAGAGCACTGCTGAGTTGCAAATGCTGGTGCAAAGTCTTCCTGTGTGCCTCAGTGGTACAACCACGGGTCTTTGGCACTCTTATCCCATCTGTTCTGGGACAGAGCTTCTCTTGTTATATTGTTTTGGTTTCAAACTTGTGGCAACAGATGTCAAACTGCCAGACACACTAACAGTGCCAAAGCAGGATAGTCAACATCCTTCATTTAGCACCATGTTGCAGTAGGCACACAAAACATGACCTTAAGGACATGATCCTTGATTTAATCCTTTCAGAGAACCATACCTCTCTCCTGTTGGAGATAAGATTGGCAGCATGCTCCACATTCCCATGGCAAGCTCGCAGGGCAAGGCGAGCTTCCTGTTCAGAGAATCCCAGGAGTGACAGGCAATGAACTTTTTCAGGATCTATGGACAGCTCTTTATATAAATGAGATGCCTGAATACAGGGAGAACAAAATATTACTCACACTGTTGATAACATACATACAAAAAACACCTCCCCATTTTCCTGAGTAAGCAAAGGACAGGTACCAGACAGAGCCCAAACACAGGAGCCAGTGTGAATGACTCAAGTTTTATCTAACAGTGTCCTACCTTCTGGATATACTCAGCAGCCTCCTTTTCTCTGCCACTGTGATAGTGTCCTATCCCTTGAAGGAGGTAAAGCCGTAGAAATAAAACCTTCTCACGACCATAGCTTCCCTAAAGAATTATTTAAACAAGAGGAGGGGAGAGCACATGGGTAGAGGCATATGGCAGAACATCAATTCATTATCAATACAACACTTTACACATTTAAAAAGGCAAAGTCACTAATGTGTGACACTTGCTGCACAAAACATCACATCTAAAAGAACGGATGATGTGTGGGGATATGAACACATGCTTGCCATGACCTTTTTGTCAGATCCAACACCTCCACTATGCTGACAATTGCACAACTACATTACAGGCTAAGGAGACAAGAGAAAACCTTAAGCTTCTGAAAGTCAGTCTTATAATACCTGAACAATAACTAATACAGACAGAAAAAAAACAGCCACCCTAATGCAATCAAACCCAGCATACTTTGATATCAATAAGTCTTTCGTGGTTCTCCCCGTAGCACCTCTGGAAGCAACTATGTGCTGTGGACAGCTTTTTTTCCGCGTCATCCAGGCAGTCCAGCTGCTCCAGGCGGAAGTAGCACCACACGATATCCAGCTGCAGTACTGCATAGTTATCAACGGTGTTCAGCAGTTCTGTGCTACACTCACTGGAAAATAAAACAACTATTGGTTTTTTGGGAGGGGCTGGTCATGCCCTCCCCAGCTTTGTGACACTAATGAAACAACAGGCTAGAAGTGTTGCACACTCATGTGTTTGAGAAAGCACACACTCCATATCTGAGGTAGCAAACTGAGGTCAGTGGTACTGTACTAAAGCACTGATCTCCCATCACTTTAACAGCTACATGGGGCACTAATGGTAACACTACAGCTCAGAGAATTACAGGAGTCACAATTTATTTTGGTACTATTTAAAACTATTTAAAAGCAGAACAGAATCGATCTCTGTGTAATCTTTTAGATGACAGAGAAACTGTCTTCCTCAGTGTACATGAACATGCCGAGTCAGTGCCAGCTCCCTCGCACATGCACACAGATGAGAAGCAGATGGGGACAATATTACTTTAGGGGATCTCAAAAGGGCAAGTTAGGGCTCTGACTGCTGTCAGGAAACGAGTTTACCTGCAGAAACCCTGGTATTGTTCCTCAGCTTCTGCTCCACCTTTTACAAGAAATAACTACTTCACAGGAGCAACTGCAAACGAGTATCCGTGTCTCAAGTTAATGCAATTTATAGCCTAGTACATGAATATTGGCAGTTTCTGTTTATGTTGATATGAAAGATTCAGTTGCCCAGTGGCAGTATCTGTTTCAGCTGTTCTACATGAAGCCACCTGTCACTGCAAGTCAGAGCCTTTGTCTGCTGTTTCCCATCTGCAGAGGGGGTATGAAGCAATCCTGGGCAAAATCCTGGCCCTGATTTATATGCATAGGTAGAGCTAACGCTGTTCCTCTATCTGGTTGACAGAAAAAAGACTCAAGTACTCGAAAAGGTCCTTACCAGAAATGTTTATCAGCATCCAACAAATACGGCAGTGCTATTTCATATTCCTTCTTCTTCATTAATGCCCTGCCCTTCTCATGGTAACCCATTGCCAGGACAAGTGCCTAGAAAAAACAGATTGAGATTTCTTTTGCACCTCCCCAACTCACTTTTGTAGCTGACAAAAAAAAAACCAAAACCAGCTACAATCAAATAAAATTGTAGTAACCCATTTGTCACAGTTTAGGGTCAGGGTGGCCCCTTAGACCTGTAACAGACACTCTGTTAAACCCCCTCCCTTCCCACGGGGAAGAGAAAGGGAATAAGGAAGAGAGACTTAGCAATTAGAAAAGGAAACTAGAACAGCTTTAATGAAAATAATAATAATAAAAATGGAATATATAGAAAACCAGTACTGAAACCCCACCCCCCGATGGCAATTCTGTCACCATCACCACCAATGCTGTGGAGCAGGCACCAGGAAAACCCTAGACTGGGCCCAGCAGCAGATGGGAGCTGTGTTCAGGAACACACAGATCAGGATCGAAGGCAGAACAGACAGATGCTTCCTTGGATGCTGACCGAGGAAAAAAACAGGAAGAGGACCCAAGCCAAGCAAAGCAGGGTGAGACCCTCCTGATCCCTCAGCTTTATACTGAATATGATGTATAGGGGATGGAATCCCTCACTGGTCAGTTTGGGGTCACCTGTCCTGATGGCTATTCCCTGCAGGTGCTGCTTTTTATTTTCTGCACCCCCCAGTGTGGTGCATGAGATCCGGCAGTGACCTTGGTCTGCACACCAGTCCTTGGTAGTAACTCTAAACATGGGGTGTTATCACTGCTGGCAGCAGCCCCAGCCTGTGCAAACACTGCTAACCAGACACTGCAGTCAGTTAGAACTGAGCTGAAAAGTAAAATCAGTGAACAGAATTAGTTCTGTTCTCAGAACAGGACACCATTAAGATCCCTTGTTCTTCCTATAAAAAAAAACAACATTATATCAGTTCTGTAAGAGCAGTACTGTTTTCAACCCTTCACATTTTTGTCTTATCTGCTAATTTTAAAATATTGTCTAATGAAAAGCAGGATGTTACTGACACGTGAAGCGTTGCACCGTTTAAGAAAGCAACCCTAGATATAAATTTTTTTTTCCCATGATGAGTGATAAAGAGCTAAGCATTTTTCAGATGCTACACTCTCTAACAGCATCAAATTTGGTCTGCTTTGCTATTACAACTATCTTGTAAAACCTAACTATTCACCTGCCAGACTGAAAATTAAATTCTGAACATGGCAGGAACACACTCTAGTTCCTGCAGTACAACCAATAGAAATGTAAATATTTCTGGATTGAATCAACTCGAAATGTTGCTTCTCACCCATGTTCAATACTGATGAAATCTTGTGCATTTCAACATTTGATGTCTTAACTCCAAGTGAATTACTACTTTCAGCACTTCACTGGTAGAACATCCATTATGAAAATGGACAGTAGTAGTTCCAAGCACCCACAAACTGCAGATGATGCAGAAAACAGTTTGCCTCAGAAAAGGGCAGGGCAGTGGTGAGCACATGTTGGGGCCTGCTCCTTTCTTCCTGAGTTTTTTTGTTTGTTTGTTTTTTACTGGGTGCAATTCCAAGTATTTGTAATTATTTGTATTTATCTCCAGAAAATCTAGCAATCTTAGAAGACAGTATCTATCACTATTCTTCTGCTTCAGCAGCCAACACCAGGCATGTGACTCCTACAGTAATTCAATCCATGCACCCAACCAAAGACATTTTCAGTTGAGATTGTGGAACTTTCTTGAATGGTGCATAAATCTAAATCTGAGAGGTGTCACAGTGCCAAAGAACTCAAAATAATTTTCAGAAGAGTCTGATATTGAAAACTCATTGAGTTTCCAGCTGAAAGTGAGGCCCAATGAACAAATTATTTTCATGTTGTTCTGGGGCACACAACATTTAAAATAGCTGCTAGGATATAAAGACGTTAAAGCTCATCTTAAAACACAAAAATAAGCTATGGACCACACAGGGGGCAGTACAAGATTAGACCTGCAAATAAATCAGCAATCGGAGGTCTGTCTCCAGATGACTGAGGTATTTCCATTTGCAGAGTTCTACTTCAATTTTATTTCAAAATTATTTCTCAGCAAGTTATTGTTAATCAAACAACTACTGGAGCCAGGGCTCCATCCCCAGAAAACTCTGGCTATTTCAATCCTGTATTTAAAATGGTTCACAAATCAAGATCTAGGAAGCTGTCTTAGTAGCTCTGGAGGATACTTTCACCTACTGTTCTAGCTCGAGTGGGAATCTCAATTGACCTTCCAGTCTGATTAGCTATATCCAGATAGGGAAAAGATTCTTCATCCAAGTACTCCTCTGAAAGGTAAGAGAAAAACCAGAATTTTAAGTAGAATGTTCAACAGAGTAACTCTGCTGTTGTAAGATTATGTCAGTAAGGTCATGGTTAAACAACAGAGCAAACAAATAAATCAGAATTACATAAAAAGGCTGCAATTTTTTGGACATAGCTACCAACAGTGGCCCCAGTCAGGTAAACATGAGGAACTTTCAGAAAGGTCTCTAATGAGAAGGCCCTGTTCATCCAGAAATTTAGACACAACATTAAGAGTTACATGAACTGCAAAGAATTTTCTGCAGAAAACAAAACACCTACGTTTTACACGACAGAACATTTGAAATGTTTTATCAAATGAAGCATTGAATATAAAAAAACCACAACTGAGCACAATTGATAAAACTGAAAAAAAAAAATACAGCTCAGTATTTTCCTTTCCCCACATCGTTAATGCTTATAACCAAACTATCAATTTTGTTTTCACTACCATCTGATTTAAAAATGAAAAGATGCTTTTCCTACAAACAAGAGACAGTAAAACAGGAGTTTGCTCAGATTAAAAGCTTCTGCCCTGCAATTTTTCCTCAAATGAAACAAAAGGTTTGTTAAATCCTTTTTATATTTCACACAGAACCTTCAGCTTGTGAGCCCATTATGGATTCCACTCTGTATTCTGGCATTGTGCTATAACTGACAGTTAGTGGTAAATACTGTAAAGAGACTCTATACAGGGTCTAAATGACACTTTAAATCCATAAAAGGAATCACTGCTTCCATTTGTTCAAAATCTGATATTATCATAAGAAATAGGCTGTCACTGACCGTTAAAAGAAGCTTTGTTCAGGTATTTCTCCATTTGGCAGGGACTCATTACATACTCAGTTTCACAGTTTCTCATTTGTGAGTTTTTGAAACTGTAGAGAAGCGATTTAAACTCCCCATCTAGCAGCACAGTTCCCAAGCACAATCACATTTTGAAAAATTATTGCTGTTTGACTGACTGTATCCCTTGAACTTAATCCACAGTTGCCAGCAATCAACATCAAGTGCAATGAGAACACAACAGCCACCCTACAGATGAGGATGACAAGCGAGCAGCTCTGCGCAATGAAGCCACGGTTACAGACAGCTGTATCTGAGGTAAACTACAAAAAAAGCCAAGTGTGTAATAACTTATAAGCACAGTGGAAAAATGTCGTGTCTACAATAAATTTAAAACCTGTTCTCAGGAGTCGTTAGTCCTGTAACTGTCAAGGGCCAATTAAACAATTGATTCATATTATATTCTTCTCAAAGTTATCTTCAATTCTTACACAACTAGGCGGGTAGAAGTAGGAGAGGAAGGTTTAGTCAAAGTCCAGTTTAAGTAGATGGAAACCTAGGAGAGTATAAACTAAAATCCAGCCACAGTACAGGCACTCTATCCTGAAGGTCCACTGAAGATAATTTTTGATGCACAAGAATTAATGAACACTCATCTGCCCCTTACCCCACATAAACCCCAAACCAACAACACCCCTTACCTCTCTCTGATAGAATTTCCAAACCCTTCTTAGTTCTTTGCATCTTGTCATGTATTTCTTTTTCTTTCTTGCATTGAAGTTCTTCTTCCTCAACTTTTCTTTTAGTTTCCTCATCGCTCTGTTCCAGTTGAAGTACCATCACTTTTGCATTGTGTGTTACACCCTGGTCTTCAAGGGTTTTGCCTGCAAAACAGAGTATGACAGATAAAATCCAAATACTCTTATTTGTGAAGAGAAACCATTTTACACTGTGCTGCCATTGGGGGTGGAGGAAACCACAACACCCACAAACAAAACAACCTCAACAGACCCTTGTCTTACTCATGCTGCACTGAAGAACTGCAGTAATAATCAGACTCAAAACTCAATCAAAACCCCTGACAATTACTGACACATTCAACAGCAGCTCAGGAACAGGGATTTGCATCTTAAAAGTGCTTTTAAACTGATCAGTATGTTTCTTTGCTTGTTTTGAGGTTGTATTTTTTTTTTGTTTTCAAAATATTTAAAAAAATACAACTGTTTCTATTTCAGTTAATTGATCTGCAGGCAAAAACTGGAATAACAACATGTCCCAGATCTTAGACCACAAAAGTAACAAGACAGAGGAACTGGGAACTGAATCTGAGTTCATTTTGTCAACTCCATGGCTCTAATCCTGACATATTCCAAGGGAAATAAATGTGTCAGATGCTTAGGCCACCAGTAAAGAGAAAGCTGCTGTCATCTCTCCCCACATCTGATGAGTTGAACAGGTGTAAAGCATAACAAAAAAGTTTTTGAATGTGCTGCTATATAATATGGTTTTGGAGGAAATTTAGGGTTTCTCTTCAACATTCATTTTCAGTACTTCAACACTTGAAAAAATGGATTTTCAACATTTATTACAAGATTCCTACAATTGCTCAAATTTTAAGAATTTTGACCATTATAATTTATTACATTTTCTGGAGAGCAGAACCTGACAAATAGCTGCTATTCTTTGGGAATTTCTGAAATTAACAGAGTTGCAAGAAATTTTTCTTCTGAAAATCAGTAAGCTAGAATATTATCCTAAAAGTAAATTCAACTTGAGATACATACCCAGGTCAAGCTGTTTCTTATTTATGATGATTTTGATAGCATTTTCTTTCAATGCATGTTCCTGGGCTATCCTGTGAAATAAATCATGAATATAAATTTCTAAGGTTATATAATATTTATGTTAGAATAGCAATAAAACTTTAAAATGAGCATGCTCTTAACTGGCTTAAAACTCTCGCCATAAAGAAGGTGCTAGAAGTAAAATAACATCATCAGAAAGGTTTGTATACTCCATAGGGAAGACCTGGGATATAGAAAGGGAAAAAGGAAAACAGAAAATCATAGAATCATTAAGGTTGGAAATGACCTTCAAGATCCTCAAGTCCAACCATCTACTAAATATGATCAGAAACACTAAACCACGTCCTCAAGTGCAACATCTGATTTTCCTAATATCCAACCTAAACCTCCCCTGGTGCAACTTAAGCCCATCTCCTCTTGTCCTATCACCAGTCACCTGGGAGAAGAGATCAACACCCACCTCACTACAACATCTCTTCAGGTAGTTGTAGGGAGCAACAAGGTCTCCTCTCAGCCTCCTCTTCTCCAGACTAAACAACCCAAGATCCTTTAGGTGCTCCTCATAAGACATTTTCTTCAGACCCTCTACCAGCTTCATTGCCCTTCTCTGAACTCACTAAATCTGGTTTTCTTAGGCTTGAGAACACAAAAGGAAGAGAAGCTGATGTTCACTGTTCAGAAGACCTGCCCAGTTACATGTTTGGAACACTGATCACTAGTGCCTGCACTTTCTCAGGTACTTGCTGGGGATTTTCAGAGAACCATCTTCTTCCAGTTGAAACTTCTCTGCTTTCTGTTTAACTGTTAAACCACAGCTTCTTATATAAAGAACTGCCCTACAAGGACACTGGACATCCTATTCAGACACACCAAACAAACACACATGCTAACAAAAAGCTTAAATGGAATAAATACTGCTGTTTGTCTATTTTTTTTGGTAAGATTATGACAGTGCTGTCTCATTAGAGAGGAGCCAAGGGTGATTACACTTACTGTGATCGGAGCTCCTTGCCCGTGATGAACAGGTTAGTTTCCAGGGGGATTTTTCTGCTCTGTGGTAATTATATTGGGTGAGGGAAAGTAAGAGAGGAGAAAAGCATGATAAAGACACTTTGGACATTTTTAATTAATTGTTCTACACAACAACAATTTCTTTTCCAAATAATCATCATGTTAATGGGGTTGTGGTAGGGCATACATATTAGTAATTTCTGGAAACAAAGTCTTGTACTTTCTATACACTGCTAAAAATAAAGCATTACAACAGCAGAAGATTCAGAATTAGACAAATCTAAATTCAGAACCAAATAATTTAAACTGACTAATTTAATTATGCACTTCCAATCTTAACTCTGCTTTGTAATTACGCCACTCACCTGTGACTGGCTAAGTTATGATTAATTCCTATTAGTGTCTCTGGTCCCAGATTAGATAAACTGGAATTTAAAATTAATTAATTCCCCTATGCCCAGTAGCATTGTAAAGAGGAATTATGAAACTATTTGTTTAAACTGAATGGCAGTCACTTAATGTCCTCTACCCTTTACTCCACCACATGCCCTAATAATTATTTTTCACTACAGGAGGGAGAACAATTTTAATTGTGTGTTGTGTTTTTGCAAGTATTTAATAATAATAAAAAAATCCTTCTGTAGCACAGGTTGCCATGAAAGATTTTCAGGAAAAAAAAAAAAAAAAAATCATACCCCATTGCCCTTTTCTAGAGGGAACATTCACTGTCTGCTGCTGATGCCTCCAACCTTTCAGTGTCCCTAAATAAAGAAGTTCCCTTTCCCCGTTACCAGAGTGGATGAAGACACAGCATTGGGGAAGATGCTGCTCCTGTACATGATCAAAACTAGGAAGTGATTGGAGATAGTTGTTGTGCTTGCTAGAGGTTGGTTTTAAGGGGTGACTATTCCCAGTGAAGAGGCTTTGTATTAGTACAAAGCTAAACAAGGGCCTGCTCTCTGTCCTGTGACCAACCTGCACAGCACACTTCCCATCCATAGGATTGATCCTCTCAACCCTCAAAGCAGAGCGGCTGTATTCAAGGTGCCATTTGAGATTGGCCTCTGGCCCACATCAGCCCTCACACTGTGCCTGGGCATCGCTTGGCAAGGATGTCGAGTGGCCTGGGCTAAACTAGAGTCATCACTAACAGCTCGACAGGGTGGGTGTCCGTCAGTCTGTCCAGACCTGTGCTTAGCTGGCTAGGGTAGACAGAGCCACAGAATCTGGTATGGTGACCAGTCTGATGCTGATTTAGATTCATGTCATTATTCTGGCATATTGTGTGGGAAATGAGAGGTTGAAGCCTGGCTTTAGAAGAGCAAGATCTAATTCAGTTCCACCTTTGTGAGGCTTTTAGGAGCCTGACTTAGCAAGATAACAAACAAGTATTACCACAACAGAAAATCCAGCTTCTCATTTCCAAGTCCAAACACTGGATATGCCTCTTTTTAAGTGCAGCTGTCTGCCTGGGCTGGAATAGTTGCACAAGGATAACATCACCACAGTGAGAACACTGCTATGTGCCGCAGTTAAAAACTGGAAGAGTTTTTTTCAGTGTCATCAACTGTACATGGCCTTAGAGGGCACTGAGTTCAAGTTGCTTATTGCACTTAAAGAGATTTCTTAATTTTAATTAAAGCTGTCATTTAAACAAAAGCTGTGGTAATACAGTGATATTCATATGCTAATTCCACATCAGGCATTCTAGAGCTGAAAAAAAATACATCTGCTCTTTCCTGCTAATGTGAACAGTCATGTCAGAAGGAATCAAATTGAACTAGACAGACACTTAAATCTAATTTACTTTCTTAATTGAAAGCTAATTTCTCATTGCATCCTAAAGGGAAGACAATTACCCATCTCCTAATATTGTAATCCTTGGCTGCAATATTCCCACATACCTGGGAAGCTGAAATACACCTCAGTAACTATACCCACCCCCCATATGTTATATACCCAACAGATCTCTCTCACAGAACACCTGAAACGGATGAATAAGTTAAAATACTTGCATTAGATATATATCTAAACTCAAAAGGTCAAAGTAAAACTACTTATCCTGACTCTTCTGCAATGTCACTTACTTTTCTACGAGGCAGATATATATCAAGTCTTGCAATCCCAGTCACTTTAAAATTTTCATTTCCTGTCCCGCGCTCAATTGCCTTACATCGTATTTCTTCAAGCATATTCTCTGTATCACTCTCGTTGATATTCAGTTTGGATGAGTATTTTTGTACAAGCTCCTAAGAACACAGCAAGAAAAACTTGGAAAATGCACCAGCAGTATGACATAGAAGAGAAATAACCAACTCAGAGAGAATATTTACCTTAATCTCTTTACCAGCTTCCTTTTTTTCGTTTGTATATGGTGGCTTCCATAGCTGAATTTTGTCTTCTCTTAAGCAACTTGTCAGTTTTGCTATTAAATACTTCTTTTGGGCCATTCTTTTAAAACAAACAAATGGAAGAAGAAGGAAGAATAATCAGTCTTTTTATATGGCTTTCCTGTACGAAGATATTGTACTTTTTCAAGAATTTTAAGTGGCATTTTGGAATGCAAAAAAAAAAAAAAAAAAAGGGAGGGGAAATAAGAGTCCAATTATAAAAAAAAAATGGAAAAGATGTGAAATATGGATTAGAGCTGGAATAATTCAGAAGCTGCCTCCACTGGACCTTGCCATTTCAAGAGAAATTAAACCTCTTCCTAGCCCCTCACGTGAGCTGGAATGGCAGGAGGTGTCAATTCGTCAGAACCCTTGATTCAAATTCTGCCATGCCTTGGTAAGGACAGACAAACCCACCCGCTAAAACATATCCTTGCTGTACCTCCTGCTTCTCTCACCTTCCAACCTGAATGGCCTTCCTACACCAGTGGACATTTCAATATGAATTATTACCCCCTTTGGGAGGACAGAAAGGAGGCATCAAAGGAGAGCATCTCAGAACTACAAGCTTCACAATAAGAAGATCACAAGTTCATAGCCCTCCACCAAAAGGAGATCAGCTAGAGCCCAAAGAGCTAAGAGGAGACAATGATCTATTCCTTTCCCCTCCCCAATCTCAACCACTTGTCAAGCAAAGAATTTTAATGGTACCACAAAATACTACTGTAAAATTCTGGTATGACAACAGTGAAATAGCAGTGTGTCACTTCTCATAGTCCAGGAGACAGACACTCTTCCCACTCCCGTGGCAAGTGAGAGAAGGCACAAGCAACATGAAGCCCCGAGGCTGGCACCAGAGATGATGCATATTGTAAATCTGCACCAGGTATTCAAGTACCCACCACCGCGGAGACCCTTCTATGCATTTTTTCTGATTTCAAAGACAGTTCCTTGTCCAGAAGTGACACTATTTGAGAGGAAAAACCCCATCCAACATGTGCCAACTTTACCATTTAACCTCAACCCCAGCTTTAGCAAGCTACAAAGAATCTTTAAACACTGCAAGGACAAAAATGTCTTCTACAGAGGAGTCAGAAGGATTAACTGAGCAAGAGGATAGTTTAATAATCCTCCCTGTTTGACAGCTACAATTTGCATAATGTCTGTCAAACTAGGACAGATGACCATGCTTTTTTTTTCTTGCTGGGATGGTATTATTATTATTACAGGGCCAAGGCAAAACACGGCATTTACACAGCAGAAAGCAGCTGACAGTCTCGATTGCCAAAAGATTGTGTTGGCATCATTAGCACAGCAATTCTCACGAGCAACCCATAACCATCATTGTCCTACTTATAGGTTGCACTGAAGAACCATTTTACAGCTCTAATTCTACTTTAATATTAAGAAACGAATGGAAAAAAAAGTATCCATAGGTTTGTGGCACCCGGATAAAGTGTAAGATTGAAACTTATGCTTAAGACTCTGAAAAGTAAATAGGTGTGGTATTGATAAATTGGTTATTCATCTTTTGATCAATACTGTTTCAGACTTTTGTGAGTTTGGGATTTGTTACTAAGCCGTTAGAAAACATCACTGGAGTCCAATTAAACTTCCTCCTTCCAAACCTCTATTAAAATTTTGTTTTCAGGAGCACAAAAGCTATCTTTTTATATGTAACACTTCTAACGTTCATCATAAATTCCTACTTCACCATAACAAAATAGCTACAGAATCCTTACCGAAACCATTTATGACTTACTTTTCCATCAGCCAACACCAGGAGTGCTCCTGCCACTGTTTCACTTTCAGTCGGAGCTTAAAAGGACTTTCTCAAAACCTACTGGAGTAAACAACCAGGGGTATTTCCCAAGAACCATTCTGAACACAAGACTGAGCTTTTGTAATTAAAATGTCAACCTCTAAAGCCAGTTAGGCTTAGATATGACAGAAAGCAATTACAGAAATAAGGTCCAAAAGCCTAATTTTTAATGTCAGGAACGGAGGATTCTCGGAAGGGTTTGCTAATAAAGCACTCTGTGGAATTTTTCCTGAAGACAAGGAGGAAAGCTACTGGCACAGCGGTGACACCTCCCTCCGTGGCTGGAGGAGGGGAGAGGGACAGAGGCAGCAGCACGTAAGAAATCAACACCACAAGCCAGAAGCTCAATGAAAGGATGGAAACCCCAACACTGCCAGTCCCAGCCCGGGCTCCTGGGGTGTCCCGAGGCCTCCCCACGTGCACATCCAGTCTCTCCCCTACCACCCCAGTACCGAGACCTCACGTCACTGATGTCACCGGAGGATTTTAAGCACGGCCACGAAGCCGCCGCCCCTTCCAGGGACCTCCAAACCACGGCGGCCGGGGAGCATTCAGGCAACCGCAGCAGGAGCATCCCCTGGCGGCAGCGGAGCTGAGCCAACCGCCCCCGCCTCGGAGCGGGCAATCGCACGGCGGAAAGCGGCCAGGCCCAGCAGGCACCGTGGGGAAGGGGAGGGCGAAGGGGCGCTCTCCGGGACGGGGCTCCCCCCGGCCTCGGCCCTCGGGCACCCACCTGCGCCCTGCGGCGGAGGCCGGGCCTCGGGAGGACCCGGACAGCCTCTGAGGGGAGCTCGGGCCCTGACGCAGCTGCTCCTCGCTGTCCCGAGCTCGTTCACCGGCCCGGCACTGGAGCCGACGGGGGCGAGCCTCCCTGAGCCG
>JANHFX010024800.1:0-21754 GCA_027560015.1 Chloroceryle amazona
GTCTGTTTATGCCCGTTAGTCACCTCCGCTGCTGTAATGTCCAAATGCCTCTCTGGTTTTTACATGCCCACTCTCAAAGCATTCTTTTAAAGGAGGGGAGTAGTAGTCCTGTGGGAGCGGGTGAGGGGCCCGAGGCTCCGCTGTTAGAGGAGAGGGACCGAGCGGGAGCGTGAGGCTGGGACGAGCTGAGCCAGAGGCACCGTGCCACAATAATCCTCGTTATTGCCCCATCTTTTTTTAAACAGTCCATACTTTCAGCCAACCTGCTCTTTGTTGAGTGCGTTGTGGAGTTGCGTGAACGTGCTGGGATGGGTAATGATGGATGTACCTGTTGACCACAGGTGAGCTGTGCAGCATAAGGCTGAGCGTTGTGCCTTCTAAGTGCACATCAGGCACGTTTTAAGCAGTTTTCAAAAGTTATAATCAAGTTCTGGTCTTGTCTTTGAAAGGAAAACAACAGAACTCAGCGTAGCGGGAGCAGGGAGGGAGCGCAAGCTGGAAGCTGACAACAGCCACATGCCTGCCGCAACTCTTAAGTGAGACATAAACAAATAAAAACCACCAAGCAACATCTGAAAAGGTGGGTTTAGCCAGGTGTGATGTGCACAGCAAATAGAAGCAGATGAGATCCATGCATCCAAATATTATGCGAGGTATTCTGTTCAGTGGGATAGATGCGTTAAAGTGGAGAAGAAATCTTTAGTGCTGTTTTACTCCATGTTATTTCTTTCTGTATACAAATCTTACCGTTTAGTTTCAGGGATTTAGTTTTAGAACTTGTGGCACAGAGACTAGCCCTGTAGTGATCAGCAGAAAACGTCATCTTGTGTGCTGAACAGGTACATGACTTATATAGAGTAGAACTTATTTTATTCTTTGGGCACAGAAAATGTTATATTTTAGGACTATTATTCTTTTCATGCTACTTAAATTCTGCGTAGCAGCTGTTTGACACACAGTCATTTTTATGGTGAGAACACTCCAGAAGATGGGGAGGCCTTGCTTGTGCATCGTGATTTCCTCAGAATATACCATCTGCTCCCTCCCTATTGCTCTCAGTTCTTTCCATCCTGGAGGATAAAATGTTTTAACCTGGATCAGTGCCTCTCTGCTGTCCTGGCACAGATGTGCAAAGTTTTTTTGCTGTTGCCTTTTCTCTCAGGGTTCTTGCTAAAGATGAAGTTCAGTGAAAAGGTTGCCATTCCAGGTTTTCCCTCGGTACCTTCACAGCTGTATGTCAGCACAAAAGAGCTTGAGTGTTTCAACCTGTAATATTTCAGCAAAATGTTCCTAGCATCACTTGTTCTGTAAGTTGTCCAGTGTGTTTATACTCAGCGATCAGATAAATTTGGGGTTGGGTACTGTACAAACAGAATTCCCTTTAGACCCAGGTCTGGCTTGGTTCTTATTTTTTCCACAGTACTAATGTAATGTTACTTACTTTGAAGCCTTTTATGGTGATGTTAGGATCTTCATTTTTCATTTTGGCTACTTATATACGTGTTTGGTTTGTTTTTTTTACAGTTACACCTATATATCTTTGTTAGAATGCTCCATCTCAACAACTGAAATGAGACTGAAGATTTCACTTTTAAAGGAACCAAAACATATCCTTTGTCTCAGAACAAATGGTGGAAAACCTTGTTAATTCTGAGTAGCCTCTTTCCCAGAAAGTATTTCTCTCATAAATTTCATACTCAGATACCTGCAGAAGCTGTCAATATTTTGCTAGGAAGTTTTGAGGTTTTCTTTCCCTTCTTACTTGTAGTGGTAAGTTAAAAGCTTTCCCAGACAGTAAACAGGGGTAGTGATATATCTGCTTGTGTGCAATAAGACGTGCATGTGGCAGTTAGAAACAAAATCATTATTCTCCTACTACTAAATCAGATACATCAATAGTTTGTGTGCTGCAGTGTTAATAAACTGACATTATTTCAGTGCTAGTTGGGTGTTTTGCACTTGTTTTGTGCAGTAAGACCCTTCTGGGGGCGTAGCCCAACATTTCAGCTATGTTTCAGTAAGCATGCATCATAATAAGAATTGTATTTTTTACATGATACAGTTTGTTGGTTTATTTATTGATTTTAATTTCTACCAGCTCTTTTCTTGCCACAGAAGAGAAAAAAAATCTTATTTTTTTATATAAACACTGAGTGTAATCTTCTCAAACAAATAGATGAGTTATTTTATAAGCTTATGTTGAATAATTAGAATGTTCAGACTTCCTTAATTCAGTTAAACATAAAGAATTAGTTAGCTGTGTGGGATGGACTACAGCTGACGAGCTATATTCCTGCAGCGATGATCACCAAATTATGAAATGGAACCTTTTGACAAGTGAGACAACTCGAGTAGTGAAACTTCCAGATGATATTTATCCCATAGATCTTCACTGGTTTCCCAGAAGTATAGGTGGCAAGAAGCAGTCCCACGCCGAGACCTTTGTCCTAACAAGTTCTGATGGTAAGTCAATTTAGAATATTTATCATTTCATACCCTTCTGTGCTTCTGTCCCTCTAATACACGAGAAATTATTTGCAGTTAAATAGTCTGCAAGAAAGCGGCTTCGAATGCCCACACTCCAGTTGCACTGGAGTAAAGATAACAATTACTTCAATTTCATACATTGTACTGCTGTAGTTTTCTCCAATGCAACGCTCTCAAACATACCTGGGACAGCAGAGGTGTAATCTTTTTATGGGAGGTCAATTTCTGCTATCTTTTCTTCCATCATAAACCAGTAGCTTTCAGTAGGTCTGTACTGGATGCCTACATAGACACCTGATGACTGGGAGATAGGAAAGCTGATGACTGAGTTACTGAAATGGCTTAAGGGTGATGACTGATATCAGTGTAGTCCATTTCTTGGACGTATTTCAAGAGCATGTCTTATGCCTGGCTTCTCTGGAATCTGGAGTTTCATGATTATTTTGTGTTTATTACAAAGTGGTCCATACTCTTCAGCAGAGAGTTTGTCTCCTCAGTACTGTGATGGGCATTATGTTCCATTCCATCAGGAATTTTCCGTGCAAGTTTTCCCCTCTTTTTTTTTTATTTTTTCCCCTTCATCCCTTTTCTTTAAGGAAAAACATTTGGAATCTCCTTCATATAATTCTGGTTTTGAACAATATATTAAAAATAAAGATCTTGGTGGTAAAGCTGTATTTCTGAAGAAGTGGTGGTGATGGGAATCAAAGCAATATGCTGCTGTAAATCTTGGCCAGCTTTTTCAGCTCATGGTCAGTTGTTACAGAGCGTTTCCATCAGGATAATAATGGCCATCTGCCCATGACCCTGTTGATAGCTTTTGCAGGGACCCATTGATAGTTTTAATGGGATTGGTGGAGAATTTCCAACTAATTTCTGCCCATGTTTTGGCCAGAAACTTGAATTTGTGGCTTTAGAGTGTTTTGTTCGGTGAGGTGAACTTACCATAGGTTTTTGGCTAGCTTCATGGTAAACTTGACTGGGAGTGGAAGGTTTGTTACTGGGCACCAGCAGTCCAGCTTGGCTTTCTGTATGTACGGAGAGAAGTAATATGTATTTGAAGAAGGTAGAGGAAATTAATTCCCTGCGTGAAATTCTGATGACTTCTCAGACTTTTGGCAATAGTTGCACTTAAAAATTAGGAGGGCTGAGAGCTCAGCTTGCAGAGGAGAGGCCAAAATTGCTTCAAGATACTCAGGACTTCCTAAGGAATAAATGCACTGCACTTACAGAACAAAAGCAGGACATCTTTTGGCCAGTTTCTGAAGGTTGGCTCCCTTTAGCTTCCTAGACATCCCTGGGGAGGGAAGATGAGAAGTTTAACCAAATAGTCATAATTTTTGCAGTGCTCGGTGCTGGATTTAACAAAGTATTGCTGGTGGAGCTCCTGAGGTGGAAATGGAAGACAAAGATGTTCTTTAGAAAATCAGTCGATGATTAATATTAATTGAGCTGATTTGTATGAGATTTCTATTCTTCTGTCAGTGATAAACATGGGATGGAGGGATTTTGGTAGGTCAGCTGGTACTCTTAATTCTTTGCTTTTTCCCCCTTTTTCAGTTTCACATTTGTATTTCTAATGTCCTGTTTCTGTAAAGTTCTAAATTCTGTGTGTAAATAGTGAGCAAAAGGGCAGCTGCAGTGAGTCAGGTCTTCTGTTTGTTTATTCAGTCAGTTTTCCAGTGTTATTAAAAGAGTAAGGAGGTACTTCATGTTCTGCTTGAATAATCCTCTGACAGATGATGGAAGAAATATATAAGGGCTGCTGCTACCTTCACAAAGAAGATGACTTGTAAAACTCTGCTATGCAGTTTTTATTTCTCATTTTTCTATCACTATGTAAGGAAAAATCCTATTCTTTGGGGTGTTCAGAGAGGTTGAAAGCTGGTATTTGTTTTGCTTTGTTTTCAAAGGTGAGCATGTCACAGGAGCTGTACATTCAGAAGTGCTTTAGTCTAGATGTGAGCCCAAAATTTAGGTAAGATAGTGGTTCTTAGGTGCCATAGGTATGACTGCTTGTCCTGCTCTAAGTGAATTAAGTGAAACCACAACAGAGAGCTACACTTTGGGAATAAAGATCCATGTATAGGTAGGCCCCAGTGTCTTTTCCAGGATAATAGAATCAGAATGGTTTGGGTTGGAAAGGACCTTAAAGATCATTTAGTTCCAACCCCCTGATGCATTAGGACCTTTGCAATTAACTACTAGGAGTTGGATTACATTAAGTGACATAAGTCAGCAGCAGGGGTTTAAAGTCAGGGGGTTCTCACAGCTTAGCAGATGATTTTTCTCACTGCTCAAGATTTTAGTTGTATGTGACCAACAAAATCTAAATCAGTCCCTTAGTGTTGGTCTGTGTTTTCCTTTTGGTGTTCATTTGCTTGTAACTTTTACTAAGTTTTGTTGTTTGTTTGTTTGGGGTTTTTTGTCTAAAGTTATCATCCTAGGATTCTAGCTGATTTTGAAGTAATTTATAAAGATTTTGACTACAAGACTTAGTGAGAGGAAGGTCAGGGAAAATGCTGTCTCCTCCATAACAGTAAAAAAAAAAAAAGGAAGATTACTAAATGAGAAAAATAAAATAAGGAAAGATGTAAATGATCATGTAGCTCTATCTGTTAGGATACATATGCACTGAGAGTCTATCAGCTCTGGCACTGCCTGCCTTTGGGAGATCAGCTTGATTAACTTTCACTTTCTTTTAATGCAGCTGTTTCTTGCTTGCATGCAGCATAAACTGTTTCAGTTATCTTTGACAACTTTATTGCAGTAGGGTTGGGTGTTTTTACTCATTTTTTTTCCTTTTTTATGAATATGTAGGCACTTAAATTTTTTCAGTTCTCAGCACACACCCCCTAAGGCTTATCATCTTAATGGGGTTGAACTGGGATAGGTATCATCTGACCAAAGTCTGCAGTCCACTAACTTCCCCCCTTCCCAAGATAACACATCCTTTTAGTTCTTCAAGCCAGCCCAGCGATCGGTCGTTAGATAATTTGATATTATTCAGTCAGTTGAATTTGTATTCAGCCCTTGCATTCCTCTGGACATCTGGGGCCTTTATAGCGATTCCTGTCGTTAATTTGAACGCTACTGGTTTGCTAACTGAGCACAGTGCAGAGGAGAGCTGAGCTTTCCTGGATGGATAGCTACCAAAACAAAATGCTTTAGGGTTGTTGCAGAGCAGGAGATACCCTGTGCTATTGTGCAATACAGCAGAAGGAAGATAGGATGTAATTTCTCTTTAAGTGAACAGAGTCAATGCCAATTTGTTTTGTATGTTTAGAGAACAATAAACAAAACTGAAGAAACTTCCCTTAAATTTCTGTCTCCTAAAAATTGAGACTTCCATGCCTGCCAGCGACTGGCTGGCAGGTAGTCGGTAGCTTTGGAGCTCCTTGGTGGGTTTTCTGGATTGAGGCAGCTCTGTGATGGAAAAATGCTAAATTAAACAACACCCTGAACATACCTGACAGTGCAGCTGCGACAGGGACTACAGACAGTTCAGGCACACGAGAAGTTGTTACGCTCGCCCTCACCCAAGGAGCACATTCTGCTGGGGTCCCTCCTTGGTTAGGGACCCAAGTCCATTTGGTTTCTTTATGGAATGAGTTCTTTTTGTCATCATTAGTTCAAAGATTGCAAAACCTGAGGTATTCAGTCCTCCTGTCAGGACTTTTTTACCTAGATAACTGTTGGTAGGACAAAGGGATGAGCCCTTAGCATTGGTTGTAAACTCATCCTGACCATTCAGTTTCTGGAAAACTTTTCATGAGATGTATTTGCCAAAAAATCAGAAGGGTTTTTTTCTCCGCCCCTCCCGTCTTTCCAGTGAAAACAAAATAGAAACCAGTGCTAACCTACCTTGTGAAATAATAAATTGAGATAAAAACCGAATGTAGAAAATTTTCAAGTTCCTAGTGTAACTTCACACTTTCAACAAAGGGAATTTACCTCGTAAAGATTTAATTTTTATATGTGAGTAAATTACTGCATTGTAAAAACGCATGGACGGGTTTTGTTGCTTAATTGCTATTTTCTCAACCCTTTACTGTTACAATTCCAGTTAACTCTTCCTTATATAACATGCCTTAACATGTCAAGCCTCCAATTTTCCTGCAGCAGCGAATTCATCTCGGTGATAAGGATTCCTGGAAATTTGCTGAATCCAATGGAAAGGGAGGATAATGCCTTTACAGGGTTGCTTTAATTCCTAGCCGAACTCCAGATGTTCGTGAAATTAGAGCACATGTAAATTTAATCCTCTTGGGTATTCTTCTGAGTTGCATCTCTTATGGGATATTGTTCTTTTACTTCCTACTTGCATTGATCTTGTTGCTGCTTTTTTTAACAAAAATAAAGAACATGTTCAGCTTTGAAATGCTTATTAAGCACAAATCATAGGTTGAAAAAAATATCCTGGAATAGCTTTGAAAAAATAGACTTTTTTTTTTTCCAACTCTTCATGTTATTGATAATTTTACATTAGTTTAGCATTTAAAAGTCTATGAAAAGTAATGAACAAAACATACATGGTTTATATTCTGTGCTCGAATAGGCTGCTAATCTCCCACTTGAAATTCCTCCAGAACTGGAGAGTCACTTTAAGACTGAGGACAGCTTCTGGCTTCAGTATGTAATAAAAATAAAGGAACGGTATTTTACACATTTGAGATGTGAAGTAAGATTAAGTTGAATTGCTTCTATCCTCTTTGAGCACACAGCTAGAACTTTCCTTTTCTTACTTGCGTATAAAGCAGTTAAGTTCTAATTTGAAAGCCTCAGTGCTAAGTTGAAGAGCAGAAGGCAGAGAAATCCATCGAAACGTTGCTTTTGGAGCAACCTCGGCGTGCGAACGCGGTGAAAAAAGCAGTGTCTGATGAGTCACATCATTTGACTGTCATCGGTTGTAAATTCATACACTGGAAAAGTAAAGAAGTTGCAGAAGTAAAGATGATATCCATGAAAACTTGATTTGGCCCTGTTCTGCATGAGTGTTACGATACTGGTTTCAAATGCATGATCACAGCTTTTCCAGATGAATTCTCTCTTAGTGCCTAAGATGGACTTGCTTTTATGTGAAGCTATTAATGTATTTTTTTTTCTCTTACACATAAGGAGTTTGCTTACAGATGTATTGAGGTCTCATGGATTCTACCCGGGTCGGTGGACGCTGTTATTTCAATATAGAAAATGCCGTAGAATTCTTTATATCCTTAAAGTAATTCTGGATATTTCAGATCAGATACTGAAAGCTGATGAACACCTTTGAGTTAGATCTCTGCATACATTAGCTCCTGATTTGCAAAGCTCTTTGGGTTGTTTTTGTGGGGGGGGGATTGTTTGGGTTTTTTTCCCCCTAGGGAAATTAGTAAATTTATTGAAAATGGCTATGAAATAATTGGCCATTTCATGATGACTGCTGTAGGTGATGAGAGTATTCATAGTCCTGTGATCAGATTAAGTATAAATATTGGTCAGTGAAGAAGGCCTTGGCTACAGGTTGAACAACTACACTAGGCATTGAAAAAGGTGACCAGAAAATAAAACACAGGGTTTAATGTATTATTTTAAACCAAAGAAAGGCCATTTTGACAATTTAATTGGTGAAAATAGCATTTAGCCATTGAATCCCTGTGAATCCAGTTGTTCCTTATACAGCAAAAATGTGAATTTCACAGCTGAGAGGTGTTCTATAAAATAACTGATGCATTAATCATAGAAAAGATACTTAATAATTCTTAAATAACAGAAAGCATTAAATGTAGAATACCAGTACTGAAAATTTTGTGGAACTAAAAATTAATTGAGGGAGAAGTGATTTTGGTAATAATATCAGTACTGTGAATTCAGGAAAAAAAAAAGGTGTTAACCAGCTGGTCAGAGTACTCTGATCGATGTGAGTGGTGAAGAAAAGGCAAAATGTATAATTGTGTGTGATATTTAAAATGGTCTCTTCAAATCACCTGATTCATTCAATCTCTTCTTTTTCTTCAATACTGAAAGTCATGTGCTTGGAAATCTTGCCTGGGTGTTGCCTGTGGGTCTTGCCTGTTGTTGCCTAGCCAACAACACCTGGGCAGAGATTTGGTTGGATGTTTGTGCCTTTTGGTTTATGTACTTGCCAGTAAAAGGGAGGCAAAGTGTGATTGCAGTAATTTGGATAATACTATGGAGAGCCTGAGTTAATATTTTATGGTTATTTACTGCCCAATCTACCAGAATGCTTTTTCCTTGTTTTTAGTCTGGTTTTTATTGTTAATTTATTTTTTTTTGTGTTGGTTTTGTTTATTTAATTGAAGTGCAAAATAAAACAAGGGAAAGCAGAACACACAAAGAGTTGTTTCAAGCTTCTGACACCTAAATTTTGCCATCTGAATGTTCATTTCAAGTGGTTATATCATGTGTTTTTACTTTCCACACAGTTCACAGTTAACTCTGCTATCACCTGCATGCACATACTGGTCTTGATAGTGTCATCCTGGACTGAAATAGTCTGGTGTTCAGTTTCCTCATGTGGCCTGATTTATAATTCATATTCCCAAGCAGAATGTTATTAATGGAAAATTATCCTGTCGTAAGTGATGGAGCATTTGCACACACTTGGTGTGAGGTATCTGTGTTGTGTTACCTCAAAGAGTTCTGCTCGCTCTGGAAACAGCTTGTAGTGGTCGCTGGCTGGCCGATTAGATAAAAGAATTTTCAAAGAATTTTGGGTTTAAAGTAGTTAATTTGAATCACTGAACTATTCTAAGCCGTGCATTTGTTCTGCCACATGTTTCCAAGTCCTCCTTTGTCTGCTCTTTGGTCCAGTTTAAATTTGATCTTCCTGGATTTAAGCAACATCCCTCATTTGGAAAGAAAGACTTCCTCATGCTTCTGTTGAAATCATTAATAGCTTTGTTTTTGGCTTCTGTGAATTTCCATCACAGCTCCATAATGCAGGCAGTGATACTTCCTCAGAGCAACACACTCATGGACGGTCAGATTGTTCTAGCTTTCCCATTATCCTTTTGGGGTTGAGTGATTTTTCAGATCTAAAAAAAAAAAACCCCAACAAACCCCAAACCCACAAAGACTCTCCTGGGCTGCAGTATCTATAGCTTCCAGACAATGAAATAACATCGGGCGGTTGCGTCCCCAGAGAAACATGCAAACTTCAGAGGGACGTAAGAAGAATGAATAGGCAAAACAAAGATTATATATACCAAAAAGAAAGAAAAAAACCCAGCCAACACAAACCACAACCCCCAGCACTGTATCTCGTTTACAAGCTCTTCTGCAAGAGCTCATTTGTTCGGGCTAATCGCAATTGTGAACAACCTAATTGCCTCTCTTCTTCTTTTATTGTTGTTAGTTCCTTTATCATGTTTTGTCTGCGTGTTTTTAGCAGAAGACAGTATGTAAATACCAATTCACCAAATTAGGCTATGCTATTTCTATGTTATATTTTTCGTTTAGGGAAGTTCCACTTGATTTCAAAGGTAGGAAGAGTAGAGAAGAGTGTAGAAGCCCATTGTGGAGCTGTGCTGGCAGGAAGGTGGAATTACGAAGGAACGGCACTGGTTACAGGTAAGCCCTCAGGTGATGAAGTGTTCTGAAAACTAAAATAGCCAAAGAACTCTTTCAAAAGAAAGCCTTTTGGTTTTTCAATACACAAAGTTGGTAAGCTGTGAAGAAATGTAAGGGTACAAAAATAAAGTCGGGTACGAAACTTAAAGGCTGTGAATAAAATTTGTCGACTGCAAGTACTTCATTCTATGGGATAAACACCAGAGAATGTTTTGGAAAAAATAATTTAATCCTTGACGTGTGTTTGAGGAGATGTAATCCTAAATTTCCTAGTTTATGTTGTACTTACATTGAATTTGAGTGAAAAAAACTGAGTCTTTTAAGTGGTCACACTTGTCTAGCTTGAAATTCACATGTGAAGAGGGGAAACGGAAACACAAAATATAAATTAGCTATGTCAAGTTACTTTTTTATGTCTTCATTATCACTGGTTTATCATCACCTTGGGCAACAGGAGGTAATTTTCCACTCTTCGATTAGTGCCATGTTAGAAATATGTCTGCTTTAATTAACAGAAGTAAAAACATTTCTCTCTTGTAGCAATGCTATCTTGTTTACTTAAGAGTAAATGTTTTTAGTATCAGAGCACTTAGATGGTTTTGTGGATGTTCTGTACTTCATAAAGGGGAATATTTGATGATTTTGATTTTTTTTTCTCTTATCTGTTATAAAAACAGGTGCCAGGTTGGTACATTTATATCCCTGCACATGACATTTGGAGTTTTTTAGCCAAAGTTTACTGAGGCCTCATGAGTATCTCGAATATTCCCGTGCTTCTCTTTCTTAACTGTTAGGAGTGGTGTAGATCCTGCTGCAGCCTGTTCTCTGGCGAGGCTGGGAGAGAAATCTCTCGGTGTCTACATCCCTTCATGTTTTTTCATCCTAAATCTTTTGGTAATTAGTTGCTTTTGGCATTTTTATCAAAAAGTTCTATCTTGATGTTAAGGGGAAGCTAATTAAATTTCCTGCGATAGACTTCCCCTTTATGGGATTTCTGTTGGTGTCAGGATTCTCTGCAGCCTCCTGTTGATCTAGCACAGCTGATTTCTTTGGACAAGCTCCAACTCAGTCCAGAAGTACTGAAGATAATTTTGGATCTGTTTGTTTCCAGACTCAGTCTGACTCGAAAATGCTGCTTCAAGGAACTCTGTCTGGCATGTTCCTCTGAAATCCCAGAGGGATAGAAATATTGTTCTTTTTAAAGAGAGATTTGCCTCAGGAACTTCTCCAAAGGAAAAGTCCAAATTGTCTTTTCAATCTTCATTATTTTTTTTTTATTATTTTGGAGAGACTGCATCACACTGATGGGGAGTGTGGGAATTCATCCCATATCCAAACAGTGGGCTCTGAGAAGATCAACTGCTCATCACAACTATACATTGAGGAAGAGTGAATCATTGACGATACCAGATCAGTTCAAATATTCTTTATGGCTTTATTTTAGCAGCATCAAATGTGCACAAATAAGATTTCTTTTTTTTCTTAACACTTAAAAGCTACATCGGCCAGATAGAAAAACCTGAAATCTGGTCAAGAAATTACCTTTGAATGGAAGAATGGCATTAAGCATCTAGGTGCTACTTTTTCCTCATTAATTGAATCTGGGAGGCCTAAACAAAGGGCAGAGCTTTACATTTTAAATGTGATAGCACGCTAGGAAATCTGTGTTCTTAACGCATAGTGCTGTATAGTGTACAAGAACTTAATCTTTAATAAATAAATTAGCTTCTTGGTAAGACACAGTTATGTTATAAAATTTAAGCCTTCCAAACAGAGCCTTTGGTTATCTTCAGTTTCACCATTTATGAAGCCTCCAGTTTAATACATAAAATCTGCTCCTGCTCTCTTCAGACTCCTCTGAGTCATTTATCAGCCCCTGGGCCATTGAACTGTAATTAGATGAAAAGTATTAGTGATGCTGAATAGAAAATACAGAACTTGGGGTACTTAAATAGTGATGGACTTTCTCTTCCTGGGAGCAGCTTCAGATAAGATGAGTAGGGATTTTCAGGAGAGGAAGAGACTTGTTGATAATAGCAGAGGAGTTTTAAATATATTATGTTTTTTTCCTTAACATACCATCTATTTGCATGTTAGGAGGATTGCATAAACAGTATTTCCCCGTAAAGAGACCTGGATTCCTTTTAATTCCAGTGTTTCCTAGATAAATACACAAGTGCCATGTTTGTTAGACTTTGTGTTGCATTGAAGTTGATGATTTCTGTGATAATTTTACAGTTGGTGAAGATGGCCAAGTGAAAATCTGGTCTAAAAGTGGTATGCTGAGATCCACTCTAGCTCAACAAGGTAAGTTAATTTTCTTCAAGTTTCATTAGAACTTCTTAATTTGAGGTAATATAAAATATAATAAAGTAACAGACCCTAAATCTGTAATAGTTTAAGGATTTTAAGGCCTGGATAAGCTGAACTAAAGTTAAATGTAAATCATAGTTGAATACAAGGGGAACTGGATTTCTAATAAGATGATTACCTTAAAAAAATAATTCTTCAACTTAAAAGTATTATTGCAATATTGCTAGACAGTAATTTCAGTTCCACCCTAAGGATTTCAAAGAGGCTAAAGAAGTAAAAAGAAAAAAAAAAAAACATTTTTTAATACCAAGCTACAGACTGTTAGGTTGAAACTGGGAAAAAATAATAATAAAATCTCTAAAAAACATTACAGGAATGCTTGAAAGATGCAAAATGTGGGCAGGTTAGTTCCTCTGAACCTTAAAACTCGTAACAGCCCTTGATTCTTCTGTTGAACCCAGTCACTAATTTAGTGTATGCAAACAGCCCTACTGAAGTGAAACGGTCCCTGTGCTGATGTTCTTTGTTGAGCTGGGGCCTTAGAGACCTAACCCTCATCTTGGCTTTGTGACTGCAGTTTTATGCATACTGGAGCATTCCAGTTACTGAAGTCAATTTAAACTCATGTTATCATAAAGAGCATCAGTATAAGCTGCAAATACCTATTTATACAAGTGATCTTTGGTATTTTTAAAATACTCTTCTTTATAATCACAATTTCCAACGTTTTTGTACTATTTCAGTGAAGATAGTGTGCTAGATTTTGTTTTTCAGGCTTCATACTTGGAGATCATGTGACCTTTTGACATTTTTTAAGAAACCACATGCACCTGGGGTTGGGTTAAATGTCAGCCCTTTATCTCTTTCTAAAACAAATTATCTAAATTCTTTCAACCCGTTGAAAGCATTTTAACCACAGGAGTGAATGTAAAAATGTATTTCAATTCTGTTAAGGAAGTTCCTATTCAGATGTGATGGTTTTTTCAACTTACAAAGTAAAAAGATAAGCCACCTGAACTGTAATTTCTGTTAAAAAAAAAAACCCAAACCAACAATAAAACAATTGAAGCACACACTTCACTATTTCTCAGTTGCTGTGTTTCAAGAGGTTTTCATTCTTGATGGTGCTTATTTGAGGTTTGATGAAGCCTAGAAAATAAGACACATTCAAGTTTGAAATATGCAAGCTGAATTTTCCTTGATTTCTCAGAGTTTCTGTTGTAGTATAGAAGTGCAGCTCAGCCCCCATGGACTTACTGCCTTCTTGTTTTGAGATCAGATCCGCGAGGCTCAGAAAGCCTTTAAACTTTACATCTATAGGATCAGATTCCCACAGAGCTCTACTGACGTACCTGGGATCAGGACAGGATTCTGCAGAAATGATGTTAAGAGAGTTTTATCATGTTTGAGCTAATTTTTCACTTCCTTTATCATCTCCTTGAGAAATGGAAAGATTCCCATTGCTAAAATTCCTTCTTCTCATTCCACTCTTTGTATTAGAAATAAATTTTCAGGCTCTTATCGTTGGATGATGGTCCACATACCTCTTCCATCTTTGGATTTTTATTCGCTCCAAAAACATCACCGTACATTTTTCCCTTTTTTAGCTTTCTCAGTCCTCCTATGGAGTGCTCTGGCCTTACGTCTTTCCATCCTGTCAATGTATGGAATAAAGAGAGTGTGACCCCAGATATTCTACCGCACTCAGCCTCTAGCTGTAGTAGTGCTGTTCCAGCTCCATTGTTCTTGGAGCCTGGTCTCACTTCTTCATCCTTAGATTATCTTAATATTCATCCTTTTGTTCCTTCTTTTCCTTAAACTGAAAGCTTTTTTTTTAATGCTCTATTTCCAGTCTTTTGGGTTTCCAGCTGGCACGGTGCGCTGATACGATTTTAGGCTTTGGGTTTTGGTTTTCAGGGATCTCTTTGGTGTCTGGTGGTAACTAACCCCTGGGATTACAGTTAAAGCTGGATTTCCGTGTGTATTCTGTGATGGATACATTGTGGGGTGATGCTGCTCAGAGTCTCTGTGGCCCTTTGGAGAAAGCCAAGGAATTAGCAAGAGTCAGTACTGAAGGTCCACATGGGAAAGAAAAGATGGCTCTACCAGCAGAAATTTTTCTGGTGCTTTGTAGACTCTGACACTAAGATTGCTTGAGGTGAAGTCTGTGAGGTGCCACCTGCAGAGTCCTTCGCAGGCCAAACATCTGGTTTGTAGGAGCAGAGCTGAGCCCACAGCTGCGTAGCCTCTCAAAATGTCTACTGCTGAGGTTCATAAACCACTGGTTCTCTAACCCTCAAAGTCCTCTACAGAGCCAAAGGTATTGGTCAGGCTAAAAATGAAGCAGAATGCAGTTGTGCCCTCCTTGCTACAATTAAAATGATTCTGGAGGGCCTCTCCTTTATCCTTTCCCACCAGTTAAGGTGACAATTGTGCTGATAACTTTACTCCAAGGTCTGAGAATCTTCAGGGCAAGCAGGGAAGCCTCCTGGATCCACCCGAAGTATTTCATTGTTAGAGCAATGTAATTATTGTCATGTCTCTAATTTCAGTCAAGACAGGAGTAATTTCTTGAGGGAAATTTCCCATTTTAAATCCATGAGAGGACATTATGTCTCGTGCCATGAAAACTTACTTTGTTCAAGAGCATCTGGTGAAGAACATCACCAGAAAATCCACATATATTGTGCTGACCAAGTCAGCTTTCTCCGTGTGCTTTCAGATTCTTGGTGAAGCTGTGACTTTTTAAGGGGCAACTGCATTCCAAATGCAGCTCCTAGTTTTTGTGCTGCCACAAAGAGACATCAGATTGTTTCCATTCATGTTTCTACTCCTGTGAAAGTAAAAAGTCTCACACAAACTTACTGTTGTAATTGCTGAAGTATCTGCTGTGGCTGGAAGTGTCAGTGTGACTGCTCCATCCCACACTGGCCCCGGGAACGATTCCTCAGGGATTAACATCTGCTGCCAGAGCACCGAGATGTGAGAAACCCACCTTGTGTCCTTAATGCTGATGTTCCTTCTTCCGCTCTTCTCTCAGTCCACCTTTTCTGCTGTTTGGAGTTGCTTTTTATCCCCATTTTTCTTTTTTTTTTTTCAGGGAGTATTTTCTCCTAACAGTGTTTCTCACCAGTGCAGTTCCCTGCAGTTTGTCTGTGCTGCTGAGTTTCTCTTTCCACAGCGACGCACTGCGTTGGCAGTCTTCTCCCAACCAAGTTCTTGTTAAGTGCAGAAGGAAATGAGTTAACTTAGCTCCTGCTGTTAAGCCCTGGAAATTGTGGTTAAGTAGTCAGCCATCATAAAAAAGTTAAACATTTGGTTTAAATATAAAAGCCTTCTGATTGTTAAATCAGCATTAGAGCAGGACAAAAATGAGTTTATTTAGAATTTCTCTGCAGCTGGTGACAGAATTTATGTCATTTTCAACATAAATTGCTGCCAGTAGGAAAAGAACGGGTGCCAGATTTACTTAATATATGTTGTATGTTTCTGTGAGTTGTCTCCTGCAATGAGTTTTAAAAAAATAATTTACATGATTCCCTATTTCTAAGTAACATAAAATAAATGACACCCTAAAAGAAAATAGATGAAGTACAAAAATATTGGGAACAAAGGCTCCAGGTCTAATCAAGCTTAGTGTGCTGAATTGATGTGGCTGTGATAAAATCAGGGTTTTGTTTGGGGAGAAAAAGCAAAGGCTTAAGTGGTGAGATATTAGATGACTTTAGGACAGTTGATGTAGCAGTTCATTCACTGAAGTATCAAAATCTCATTGAAATATTCCTGTGAGAGGATATTCCTGAGGCAGTTTTTTTTGAAATGGAATTTAATCTGCTAAATGTGTCTTTGAAAATCTTACCCTCTACGAGCATTTCTTAAGGCTTTTGGGGTTGTTTTTATTATCATACATTAAGGATGAATATAAAAAAAAGTCTATTTGATCAATTTTAATTCATTTGATCAATTTGATGTTTAGCTGAAATATGAGTCCCTGAAAAGTGCAGATCTCTGAAAATTTAGGCAAGTTTATTTCCATTTTCCTTTTCTAAAATGATGAAATTGTCAAATACCAACATTTAGCTTGTAACAGTTGCTCTTTCTGAAGTTTCCTATTTCTCAAACTGAACTTTCAGGGTATGATGCCAGTTGTGATAATGCAGATGTGCCATCTGAGGCTCACTGGGCTCTTCTGCCTACCCTCCAAATCCTTTCCAGAAGGAGGTGGATCTCCCTTGGGTCCTGTGTCATATCTATAAGCTCCACATGGGTATCTTGGAGCACCCTACATGTCACATCACTTAGGTGCTTGTGTTTAGACCTCTGAATCCTATCTTCAGAGGCCTCCTTTCTGCCTGGGAGAATATTAAGGGCTGTTGGGGGAAAAACAGAAGCATGAAACAAGCCTTTGCTTTCCAATTTCAGAAGATCTGGAATCAAGTTTTACAGAAAATAAAGAGACTGGTCTGACAGGGGCTTATTACCCAGCTTCCCTCCTTGCAGCTTTAGGTGCACTGCGATGCTGAGGCTGTGCTGGAACTTGCTGTCCGTTGCTACAGGGCTTTTGCTGGGATAGCAATCAATGTTTGGACATGCTTTTTTACTTCACTTTCTTGGTTTTATTTGCAAGGAATCAAATAGTGTAATACTTTTGATTCTTCTTCAGGGGAGACTAATCCTGTCAAGTGCTATGGAGAATATTTGCATAGTTGGCAAGTCTGATTTTTATTATTTATTCCCCCCACAATGATTTTTCCATGTAATTTTTTTTTTTTTTTACATTTATTTTCAAAAACATCATTTGAAAACTGCAACAAAATGTGATTTTAAAGCAGAGCACTCAACTTTATTCTAGATACGCTGTTCTGGAGTTTTCAATCCTCAAAGAAATGTTTTCAATTAATTGGGAGTATAGACATGAGGTTTAGCAAAGCCAAAGAAACAAAATTTACCAGTTAGGAAGTTGATTTAACTGAAAAAGAAATCTTATCCTAAAAGACTAAATTTCGTGAGTTTAATTCTTCTGGAGGTGGTTTTAGAGAGAGCATGGAATGAAGCAGCAAGTGGTAAATGTAGTCAGAGTCTCCTGGGACAGACCTTGCCATAAAATCAGTAGGTCTTAAGGGATGCCTTGAAATCAGGGGTAGGTACAGCACGAGAAAAGGAGGTACCTATAGCAGTAGTGGTCAGACACATTTCCAGTAACTCAAATGTGCAGTTGGACAAGCCATCAACCTATTTGTTCTGCACAGAGTTGATTCGTTCAGAGTTCAGGTCAGAGTTCCCCTTGAAAGTGGGAGGTATTTGATGGTTTCTTCAAGTGAATTTGCCAGAACTTTTCTCTACCTTTTTTATTTCCTCAAGGAGTGATGGAAGGGAATGGAGCAGGAGCTAAAGTCTCCAGAGCTGTCCTGCTGGGTTGTGTGTCTCTTACTGCTGTTCCTGGGGCTGGCTGTAATGGGAAGTGAACCAGTAAACACAGCCTCAAGCGCAGGCAGATCTGGGTGTGGAGGACAAATGGCTGCCCCTAGTTTGGCTTTCTCCCACTCCTGAAGGTTTTGCTGTATGATTTTTAGTAGTCACTTTGATGTGGCTGTAGCAGTTGCTGCATCATTTGATCAAGGAATTAATAAGAGATGGGGGTTTTCTTTACTTTTGTCTGCAGGAACACCAGTGTACTCAGTAGCCTGGGGACCTGACTCTGAAAAAGTTCTCTACACCTCAGGGAAGCAGCTGGTTATTAAACCTCTTCAACCAAACGCTAAAGTTTTGCAGGTACCATTAATACATTGAGGTTGTCTCACATTTCCACGTGAAAACCTTCTTCAGTTATCCAGGATTTTGCCAAACATAAAATATTTGTGCTAAAATTGTCCATGCTACGTGTGCACTGCTCACTTCTCCTCCTCCTCTTTGCAGTTTTTTTTGGAGAATGAGGAGATTTTTCACTTCTCTAAACTAAAAAAGAAAAGAAAAAAAAAAAGTTTCTGCTGTGGATATTCTCAGGCACGTGATGAAACATTTCCCCTTTTGTAAATAAAGAAACCCCAGAAAGATACAGAAACCTTTCCCTTTTCCTACCTTTTTGTAACAGAAGAAGATAGAGAAGCAGTCCTTTAGAACATGCTTTCAGTGCAGATTGTTGTGCTTTCATTCAGGCTGGCTTTCATTTCTTTTTCTGCAGAAGAGATGACATTTGTGTTTGTACTTTTGGAAACCCCAATCTCCACTGGCGTCTATGAATGCTAGTAAATGATGAATGAGAAAGATTAAAAATAGAAGTTGTCAGACTTGATGCATCTCTGTTTATTTATTTTTTTTTTTTCCCCTCATTTCAGTGGAAAGCCCACGATGGACTTATTTTAAAAACTGACTGGAACTCAGTTAATGATCTAATTCTTTCTGCAGGTGAAGATTGTAAATACAAGGTCAGTACCCGTGAACTTTTTAGGGGAAACTAAATAACAAAAAAAAATATACTAGACTTTCTGACATTTTCTAATTATAGTAATACTGGAAAGCTCCAAATTAAATGAGAAGTCTTTCAGTTCTCAAGAAAAACCTGTTACCATAAGTTGTATTTGTAAATAAATCTCCCTCTGTTTCGTTCAAAGAGATAAACTGCAAACGAAACAAACTCTTGAAGGGAAAATATGTAGAAATACAGAAGAGAGTACTTGAAATAATATATGCTATGACATATACTGTAAAAGGTAATGACATATAAATAAAATTAGGGGAGATGCTGCTGCTGGTTTCTGTTACAGGAGCATTAGTGAATCCCTTAGGAAATTTTTAATTGCAATATTCTGTACACAAAATAGAAAACACCTATTGTGTTTCTTCCCTTAGGTAGGAACTTAATTTTATTCTATGCTGGTTCTACCATTCTCTTAAGTCTGTAGTGGCTGTGATAAAAATGTATGCAATTAAGGAATTAAAAACCCCCATGTTAGCAAAGTGTTCTTCAAGTGCCTTCACTCAGGGAACTGGCCTCCTAAAATTCTCTTTATTTCGAGCTGTGAGAAAATCTCTTTTGTCAGGCAATTTGCAAAGGTGCAAACAGAATAAACCGTGGGGTTATTGTCCAGACTTACAGTAATTTGCAGGAAACAAAACTTATGAGTTCAAAATATTTCATAGAGAATAACATAACATTTGCCAGAGCAGCGAAGCAAAATCTGTAGTGTTAAATAAACCAATATTGATTAGGAACAATCTTTAATGAAAAGTGAACTGTGACCTATGTGATTTTTCCTCTTAAAATAAAAGGTACTGAAACAGCCTTGAGAGTTTAGTTCTGCCATTTCTGTCATCATGAGGGAAAATGGTACCTCTTGTCTTAGGAAGTGCAGCTGAGGGAACTGGGGTTGGTTAGTCTGGAGAAGAGGAGACTGAGAGGAGAACTTGCTGCTCTCTACAGCTACCTAAAAGGAGGTTGTAGCGAGGCTGGTGTTGGTCTCTTCTCCCAGATTACTAATGATAAAATGAGAGGAAATGGCCTCGAGCTGTGTCAGGGGAGGTTTAGATTGGATATTAGGAAGAAATTCTTTACTGAGAGAGCAGCTGGGCACTGGAACAGGCTGCCCAGGGAGGGGGTGGAGTCACCATCCCTGGAGGGGTTTAAAAACGAGCAGATGCAGCACTTGAGGTGATGGGCTGGTGGTTTGGGAGGTGCTGGGTTGAAGGTTGGGCTTGATGATCCTAGAGGTCCTTTCCAACCATAATAATTCTATGATTCTTAGCCATAGAACAAGAGGAAGTAGCCTGAAGTTGAACCAGGGCTGGATATTGGGAAGAATTTCTTTACTGAAGGGGTTGTCAGGCACTGGAACAGCTTGCCCAGGGAGGTGGTGGGGTCACCATCTTTGGAGGTGTTAAAGAGCTGGGCAGATGTTGTGCTTAGAGACATGGTGTGGTGGTTTTGACAGGGCTGGGCATAAGGTTGGACTTGATGAGCTTGAAGGTCTCTTCCAGACAGAATAATTCAATGATTCCATCTTTTTCAAGCTCTCCTATCATTTTGGGGTGCTTTGCCTTGCCCTGTTGCGCTCCTGGAGCCGTTTGCATCACAGAAGGGGTAGATCTTATTTGTAACCCCACTGTGGGGCTCCTGCTGGGTGCTCTGTAGATCTCCTTTAAAGGAGAAAACCACACTCAGGCCATTTATTTCAGCTCGTCCGTGCTTTGTTAAAATGAAACCTGAGCGTTCAGCTGAGCTGGAGGAAATAGCTGCAATTTGGAGGGGTTGGGGAGGAAAAGGAAGTGCTGGGATGAGATTTAATTCTCTCTGAGCTGGTAGATGGCAACCCTGAAGAAAACAAAACATGAGAACTGTATTACAGTGCTTAATTCTTTATGCATACAAAAGCTGCTAGGATGTACGGTCCGTAGGGAATGGAATTGCTTTTAGTGAGTTATTAAAAATTTAATCTAAACTTTTTATTTAAGGTAATTCCTATATTGAATTTATTAAAGAGGGACTTGGGGAAATAGCAGAATTCTGTACCTGAGTCATGTGTGGCCATCCTCATCTTCTGTCTCCTTTGCCCGACAGGAGTTTGATGATGAACTGTTCTTAGTATTAAAAAAAAAAAAAAAGGGGAGGAAAACCAAAAAAATAATAATTAATCTGTGACTCATTTTCCCTTACTGAATTCTCTACGCCGTGCATTTGCATTAATGCATAACACCCAACAGCTTAGGGTACATCCTGCCACAACCTAGCTGGCTGCTGCTTGCCTCTTCTGCTTTCTCTTCTGCTATTTCTTAGGTTGGAAATCCTGAAGCCAGCTTCTAGCTGTGCCTCCCAAAGAGGAAAGAGCCCTTTTCTTAGGAGGAAGACTCCCAGCTTCTTCTATCTGTAGGCTGACCTGGGAGCTCTTGGGAGCAGCAGGGAAGCATCCTGTAACCTTGGGAAAACAGCTCCGAGACCAGTTGTCTGCCCCTGGGATGGGCAAAGAGGGGGAATTGGGGCACGTGCCTTCAAACCAGGCCTCTGTGCAGCTTTAGCCCCATCTTCTCATGGGGGTAAAAGACTTGGAAATCTTTTAAAATACATCCTCTAATGGCTAAATTTTCCATAAGTTAATATTTAAATTGCACCAGAGAGTTGCTCAGGGGTTTATCCATCTCTTCTCTCTGCACAAAGGCTGGATGAACTCTACCTGTTCCCCAAGGTCCAGGCTGGCCTTGAGATGTGTGGATGAGGGTTTCCCACATTGTACAATGCCCTGTGTTCCATATTGCAATATCTATGGAATACATATGTCTCAGGCTGGATATTGGGAAGAATTTCTTTACTGAAGGGGTTGTCAGGCACTGGAACAGCCTGCCCAGGGAGGTGGTGGGGTCACCATCTTTGGAGGTGTTTAAGAGCTGGGCA
>JANHFX010024800.1:21854-33454 GCA_027560015.1 Chloroceryle amazona
CACCATCCCTGGAGGGGTTTAAAAACGAGTAGATGCAGCACTTGAGGTGATGGGCTGGTGGTTAGGGAGGTGCTGGGATGAAGGTTGGGCTTGATGATCCTAGAGGTCCTTTCCAACCATAATACTTCTATGATTCTAGAGTAAGGAAAGGTACACCCAAGCTATGTTCATATAGATAAGAGATTTACATTTTTTCTCAAGGTTTGGGACAGTTTTGGACGCCTACTGTTCAGCTCCCAGCCCCATGAATATCCTATAACATCTGTGGCCTGGGCTGTGGATGGAGAATTATTTGCTGTGGGATCTTTTCATACTCTGCGTCTATGCGATAAAACCGGGGTAAGTAACAACTCTGAGAAACAGAGGGTGTAGAATTGTGCCAATTTATTGATGATACAGTAACAATTCCTGAATATATGTGTACAGGTGGGTACTTTTCTTAGCAAAAACTAGTTGTGACTAAGATATTTTCTTCTTGCTCTGCTTAACTGCACTTCTAAATATGTTTCAGGTTGGATAAGATTTTTTGGGAGCATTTTGCCTATCAAGACATTACATTTTTCTGTGTGTTTTTTAGCTTTTTTGCCTTAAAAACCACAAAAGTGTTTACAATCATCTTTTGGAAGGCAATCATGAAATGCAGTTGCTAACCATAAAAACCAAAGGAGCATATATCTCAAAAAAAGAGGTAGAACAACAGTGTCCTGTGCTTTTATCATTGAGGTTTTTCTCTTCAAAAACCTGCTAAGGATTGACAAGCACGTCTTCTGAGGAGCTCACAAAATGCAGTTGTCAGGCATTAGAAATGATAAGGCTAAAGCAGTAGGAGAAGAGGAGATTCATGGTTCTACTTCTGATGGTTGGACAGGACGCAGGTTTTTCCCTCTAAAGACATATTTGAATCCTCTCATCTGAGCCTCTCTATTGCTACTTAACTGTTGTGAGAGAAGAAGGGCTCCTGTAGAAGATGATACCTTTGTTTCTCTTAATGATTTTTTAACTTGAAGCTTTTCTCACAGTTTGGTATTGTCAATGGAGTTGGCTTTTTTTTTTCCAACTTGGTCTCCAATTGACAATAAATTAATCCCATTTCATCTGCCTCCCTTGGTATTCTGAGTTAGCCCAGAGTACAGATTGACCTGATTGTCCTTCTGGATTTCCTGTGGTTCTGCAGCTTTTTGTTCAGACTCTTGTCATATCAAATCTTGCTGGTTTGGGACTTTTATTGTCCCATTCTCTACCTCTTGTTGTTTCTGTTGCTCTTTTGCTCGGATTGGGAAGACAATGTTTGATGTTGTGGTTTGGGGCATCTTCAGTAGAGCATAGTTCTCCTTACCATGATTATTGATGAAGAAGAGCCTTCAAGGATGATGAGAGAGAAAATGGGCAGGATAAGATCTTTGAATCTTCATATTTCACTTTCTATACTGACTGGTTTTGGTGCTCGTCGCTGACAGGAGTAAGCAAGCTAGACATTAAATTTGAAGCAGGGATTGCTTCTATTTTCTGGCCTTTTTCCTCTTAACTCACTTTGAAAAATTCCTAGTGGCACTTAATCTGTGTAAGTAAAATTGGGTGATAATTATCTTGAAGGAATTTTGTCAAAAGCAATTGATAGGAGTATAATTACATCTGCATTGGACTACATAATGTAACACACATTGATTGAAATAACCAAGTCTAGTCTTTTCTATTTTCTTCTCAAAACAGCACTTTAAAACATGCCTCTTCTTCCACAACCACTTTCCATCTCCTTGTTGAGTATTGGCATCACTGAGCTATAGCAGCACACGGTAACCCCAAATAAATATGCTCTTGTATGGGTGAGGCCAATAATTTAAATTGCATTTTCCACTCAATACGGATTTATGCTTCAATGTGGCAAAGACTGCTGGAGCAGAAAAGGAAGAAAAAGACTGAATTTCTTTTCTGCTCTCATGTCTGCTGGTTTGTAGCATATAGCTTTTGTTTCCAATCCCCAGGGCCTTACTGGTTTTCTTGCAAGTTATTATGTAATATACTTAACTGTAAGTATGGTTCCAACTCCTGCTAGCTGAAAACAGTCATTTTTTTAATCAGCATTTAATATTGAACAGGCTTGTAGAATTTGTTTGAAATTTTAATGCAGATAGGTATATTTTTTTCATAAAATCAAGGGTTCTTTTACCTGGTTCGTTACTCAACCCCTAAAGAAACAAAGACATGTACAGTAGCCGGTGCCAGATGCTTTGTCTGTTTAGCCACCAGCAAATGATAATTTATTATCTTCAAAAGTCATGATTTTTCATGAAAGCTTCTTTCCTGACATTGACTGTAAATAGTTACTAAAGAAGTAGCTCTGCTGGTATTGAGGGAAAAGGAAGAATGATTCACATACCACCAGAGTGATGGAGTTTGAAGAGAACCAGACCTGGCTTTTACTGGTCAACATAGACATTTTTATTATGTCTGATGTAATGGAGCTGTATTGGCAAATTGCTCCTCGGGGAGCCATCAGGCGATATATATATCATTAACTCTTCTCTAGCATATGTGTTCAGTTTGGGGATGTAATTAAATTAAATTCTCTTAGTGTACGTTCTGTTCTCCTTTTCTTTCTACCTGGATACTTTGTTCTAGCAGCTTCCTGGTAAAAAAAAGAAAGCTACAAATCTAATAGTAATTTTCAGAAGGTTTTTTTCATTTAAAAAAATCACTTTTCCTCTGATAACATTATATAGATATTAATTATTGTGGCTATCCTACAGAATACCAAAAATCTTATCAATTGTTGAAGTTTGGTGCCTGCTTTGCTTTCCATCATCATTAATCCTGCAGCGAGCGCTTGGGTTAATTTTCAAGTCTACATATAGAAATGTAAAGCTGGATTTATTGATGGGTAGATTTTAGTCTTCCTGGTGTTCACAGCTTTTCAGAATCTAATCACTCGGATGGAGGGCAGTGCTTAAAAAGTTCATTTATGTAAGCTATTTCCTGTGGTTCTGCGTGCTTCCCTTGACATTACTGATCAGGTCAAAATAGTTACACAGTAAGAGATGGTAAGAATGACTGAAATTCACTAATTTCCTCCTTCCCTACTCCACTCCCACATAAGTATCTTCCCCTACCCATCTGCTCCAAAGGCAGGTTGCTTTCCCAGTGCCTTGGAGAGTGTAGAAGGATAATTGATAAAAAAACTTTCAAGTGAAACACTGGCCACATTAATCCTTTTAGAAAGCAAAAAGTTACCAAAGGTGGACATCAGCTTTATATTTAATAACTCTGATTGTGTTAATACTTTTGTTTTGGGGAGATATTTTAGGTTTTCTTCTGTTAATGATTTATTAACTGTTCAGGGGGATTGATCAGTTTGATTTGATCCTTGGTTGTTGTAATTTTCTAAAGTAATTGTGCTCTTCTGGTTGAACTCTTGTTTTTTTCTTTCTGGTGTTGTTTATTTACAGTCTCTTTTCATAAATAATTTGATGTTTGTTTGACTGCTACATCGTGCCCCTTGATTTGCTTTTATCTTGATTTCATCACTTCCCTGAGCCAATGCTTTGTAATGAAAGCAATTCTCTGCATAAATCTATAAGTTCATGGTTACAAATTATTATGTACGTTCTACAAACTTTCTCTTTCAAACTTTCTCTCTTTAAATAAAATTTATGGAATATTGCCTAATATCTGTAGAAGAGAAAGGTAAACATTCTACAAGCTTCTACAACTACTCCCCACCCACCACCCCATTTAAAATCAAGTGTGAATATGGTTTTAGAGGTAAAAACTACTGAGCTCTGTGGTAACATGTTTCTATTCAGTTTTTAATCAAAAAGATACAGACTTGAAGTTAATGAAAGTTGATTATGTTAATTTGATGTCCAGGCTTGACCATATGTTAAATAGTTAGCAGGGTTTGTCCTTTTTTCCTCGGTTAAAGGATTTACAAATGAGGGGAGGACAATGTAGCTTAAGAATTTTTACAGTACAGTGTAGCAAGTATTGACAGAGAAGCTTTGAAAGTTATTTGTTTAGCATTAAACCCCTCATTTTTTTCACCCAGGACAGTAAATTGTGTGACTATTGTAAAATTAACAGCATTTATCCTTTAAATTAACATTAGGCAAATAGAAAAGAGAGAGCAAGATTTTGAAAGTGAATTTATGCAGTGCATATGTTTTCATATTTTTCTGATAGTGCTGAAATGTCCTAAACTAGAGCACTGTGAAAACCCAAGCAAATCTGTTTTCTATAGAGTTACAACGAGCTTTGATCCCATTACATTTAGCTTTAGTCTCCTTTCACAGAGATATACATTTGGCAGGGTGACAAAAATAAGGTGGGTGTTTTTTTTTCTGCCCTGTCTCTTTTTTTATCTGCCTTTATTAACAGTTGTGATCCCGAATTCTTTGTAGCTCAGTAAAAGGGGAGCTATTACAGATAGGTTTCCCATGGAGTTATGTTGTTGAGCAATTCTTTGCAAGTTGGCATATTTGAATTTACTGGAATTGGCTAATGTAATTTCTGGAAGAAAATGAAAACATGTGGCTCATCTATGGAATTAATAATTTATTTAAAGAGCTACATCAGTGTTTCATTTTCTAAGGTTAAGAATTCATACGGGCCACTTTGTCATCCTATTTTTCATTCTCGGGTCTAAAAATTGGGTGAATGTGCTCAAATTGCAGGAGAATTTTAGGTACCTTCTGTTTGTTCTTCTAGGACACAGCTTAACACCTCACCTGGAGGCCATGCCTTAGTTCTGGACAATTCACATTCATTACTGGGGTCCAGTAAAATTCTCAAGCAAGCAAAAGGAATCCTTCCTAATTCTGAATTTCACTAGTTATGTCAAGGACAGTTTCTCCTCTTTGGGTAAATTGCCCTGTATTTGCTTGTAGCACTGGATTTCCTCACCTCTAGTGACACATATTCTCTTTGTCAAATCTTCTGGATTCCTGTGTGGTAGGAATTGAAAGCCTAGTACATCTTCTACTGTAAAATACTGTATTTTATACTCAGTACAATATCTGTATGGGTGGGGATATACATAGATATCTGGATTCTGTATCTCTGTGCATATTCAGGTGTCTCTAACACACCTAAGTCTGGATTTACTTTGGATAATTGATTATTATCATCTTGTAAGATCCAGTTTGCCTTCCATTACATCAGCAAATGAATAGTTGTTTTCTGAGGAGAAGCTTCTGGGCAGTTTACACTGAAGTGTCACTTCATCACTCGGAAGCAGTGAGATCTGATTGCCAGCTTTTGATGGACATTCAGGCTATAATATATTTTCAGATGTCACCTACTTGAGCAGTAACGTGAAATGTCCTATGGAGCACAAGGAAAACTGAATCTTCACTTAAAAAAAATAATTCAAAAAATACAGAGGGCTTCAGAGGACCTGGAACTTTCCTTTGTCAGACTTGGATCAGAGGCTGTTTCTGGTACGCTCATTTTGGGTTTATATCAGTTGGGGGATAAAAGGACAAGAGCATGTACGCGCTGTTAGTCCGTTCAGCGCTCTGATTCCTGGCGTGGATCATGGGGAGACAGCACATCTCATAAGGAAGGGCAAAATAATGGGCAAGGGCCACTCTGAAAGTCAGTGGATTAGGTATGCTGTGTAGATTCTGCCATCGTGGGGAGGTTCTCACCTTAACTTCACCTTATGTCAGCATTCCCAGTTCAAAACTCCACGTGCTGGTAAACGGAGGCCAAAACAGAGCCCAGCCAGGAGCAACCAGTTGTCCTTTGCACAGATGACATCCGGATTACTTGTAGAATTTCAAATATCAGAAAATACTCTTTCTTCACTAGTTGTTTTTTTTCAAAGCATTGCTACTGTGGTGTTATGTGGATAACCATTCTTAAGTGATTGCATTCAATCCAGAAATAATAACGAGCCAAATCCTTCCTACTGAGTCTTGGAGCATCAATATTGTACATGTGAAAGACTGTTCCTGGGACACAGAGTTCTCTAAATAATCTTGTTGAAATAATTTCACTGACATCTCAAGAGCCTTTTCAGTTTCCATTTAGGGAAGTCAGACAGGACTGGGTGGCTATAGTACCTCACCTTCTCTACCACCTTGTGCAATCAGAAGAGGGAAGGTTAAGTCAGGGCTTTTCTGTATTTATTTATATATAATGGAATTTCTCTAACTCCTGGTTTTGTTCTTGAGAGAGTTTTACTTCTCATCATTATTTTTCTTTGAATTCAAAGCCAAGCAGTAATATCAAAGTATAATAATGCAGCTAACATTAGAACAACTTTCATACAGTCACTCATATAGTCATATTCATACCCCCTTTTATTTTTTTAACTCAGTGTATCTAAGAAATACAGAACAGCCATTTGATTTTTTTAAAATTGTTCCTATTTTACAACTGGAAAGCTAAATGATTTTTATTATAACATTTTGTGTACATGATAAATGTACCAGACATCTGCAGGGAGTATGAATCATTGGAGTGGTCTGAATTATACTGGGAGCTTTCAAAAATAACTGGAAAATAAAACTTTGTAATTGCCTTATATATTTAAAAAAAAAAAATCAGGTTGTAATCTGGAAATATTTTACTATTTCAATGACTTGGAAAAAAAAAAAGACTTCTGGTTTAAAAAGAAACATTAGTTTTGGAATTGTATTCTCTCAGAGCTGCAGTTTATCTGCTATGCATAAAAAAGTAGCACCAAAGCCACATTCTTCAAGCTCCTTAAACTGGTTCTTAGCTGATGGCTTGATGCCCCTTTATTATTCATTCTGACTGATGGGGAGATTCTTGATCTAAGGGAAATGACCTTAGAAACAGCCTTTCTGTTTGGGAGGATCCCAATATTCGCTTTTGAAACAGTCCTGCTTCTTCAAACTGTTCTCGGATAGATTACATCTGGCCAGCTGTGAAAAATATGTCTCAGATGTAGAGTGTTCTCTGAGTGTGCTTGTTACAATCGTTTGTCCTACAACCTCAAGAGCTTACTCATTCTCTCTGTGAGGATGTCAGGCATAGTTACATATTACACTTTTAATTGCTGTAGAGTGTTTCATACAGAATTCATCCCACTGGGACAGAAGAGTGAGTAGGTTATGGACTTTTTCTCCATGGCTTGCAATTACCTTCCCCGACTAGAGATCCTACGGGCAGTGAGTGGTGTGTCTGTCAGCCAAGAGGCATGGAAGCTGGAGCCTTCACACTGACTGCTTGAAATTGGGAATTCAGTCAGCGCTGACATTGTCTTTCCCTCACCCTGATGTGTGTGGGCAGGAAAAGAGCCTCGACTCAGGAGGTCATCTCACACAGCACAACTGGCAGGTTAAATTTCAGCCCGTCGTGTTTCCTCACTATTGAACATTTAAGTCTGTCACCTTTTTTTTTTTTTAACTGCAATTGTGATTTCATGTCCTATAAATCATAGGAAGACTTTGTATGAAGGACATGGTATTTCTTGGGGTTTATGTGCACTGCAAAAGAAATCAGAAGGTGAAATGTGTTAGAAACATTAGGTGAGTATTTTCTTCCAACTCTCTTCCCTTTGGTATAATATCATGTATCCAAAAGTCATGAGAATCCAATGTCTACATTTAACTTTAATCGCATGGGTTTTCCTACTGATTTGCTTCTTAAGATTTCAAATGATTGGAATATAGGTCGTTGAATTTGGGTAGTTCTTCAATTGCTAGATGTTTCCTAAAATACTTTACTACGCGGCTCCAAAGAGACGACAGTTGTAATTTGTTTCTTGTTTTAAAACCTGGTTTAACATCTTCCTAAAAAGCCATAACAAAGATTGCTTCATGTTTTGTCATCTACGTTCGGGGAACCACTTGTTTGGAGATTCGGGGTGATTTGTATGAACTGTTTCTGAGATGCAAGAAGTAGAAAGCAAGCGTCTTGGTCTGAAAATTCTTCTAGTTTTAGTCAAAAATGTGTTGTAAGGATCTGGCTAAACTTGGATGAACCTCATATAAAGGCTGGGGAAATTTAAGAAACAAAACTAGATGTAGTACTAAATAAATGTAAACTGCTCTCATAGGTACAAGGAAGAAGCAACTGCTGTCACTGCAACGTAAACCGAGTGCAGCGCTCTTCACTCCAGACCCTGCTGCTCTCCTCCAAGCAGTGCAATTGTTTCTAAGTGCGTTCACTTAATTTTTACGTAGTGATTGTCTAGATTTATCACTCAGTTCACTTCAAATGTGTTGTGACGAGCCAACTTTTGCCTAATGTACTTGAGGTGTCGCGATGGTTTTCACTTCTGCTGTACCTGGTGGTTTTCCTTTTTGTATTTTCAAGAGTCTGACTTCATCTAATCTCTTCGGTTTGCTTATTTAAGCTGTAAGGAAGTTAGTTCATTGATGTTCCTTAAAAATTATAACCCCGTAAATCTATTTATTACAATAAATCATTTCCAAAAAGTACCAACATATTTAAGAACCCTTTTCTCTTTTTTTCTGCAAGTGGTCTTATGCTTTGGAGAAGCCAAACACTGGCAGCATATTTAACATCGCTTGGTCTACTGATGGCACTCAACTCGCCGGAGCCTGTGGAAATGGACACGTCATTTTTGCCCATGTTGTGGAGCAACGTTGGGAGTGGAAGAACTTTGAAATAACGTTAATTAAGAGGAGAACCATGGAGGTAATGCTCACAGTTCAGAGTTATGTGTTCTAATTACTAGCTTTTTTCATTTTTCTTTTTTTTTTTTTAATACAAAGTGGGAGATTTTAATTCTCCCAGGCTGCCCAGGGCAGGGGTGGAGTCCCCATCCCTGGAGGGATTTAAAAGCCATGGAGCTGTGGTGCTGAAGGACATGGGTTAGTGGTGCCCTGGCAGTGCTGGGTTAATGGTTGGGCTTGGTCTTAAAGGTTTCTTCCAGCTAAAACAGCTCTATGATTCTATGCTTATCTTCATCTCTCTGGTTTTTTCTTTCTGTGTATATATGACTGAAAACATTTAAGATCATAAAATGGCCACAAATGCTGTAAATAATTCTCATTTGTACAGAAGATCAGATCCATGTAAACCAGATGGACCAGAATTTCGTAACTCAGAAGTACTTTATCCTCCAGAAAAAGGCAAAACTCATTTGAAGAGCATCTGAAATTAGCTGTAAGAGGCTATTTACAAGAGAGGGACAATCTGAAGTGTAACGAAAATGTTTATGCAGAAAACAATACAAATACATTGGTCAAAGCCCGTTTCCCTTTTGTTCCTGAAGCTCTGATGAATGTTGCTGTCTTAGGGCATTTCCAGATAAGTTTGGTTGCTGACTGTAAAGAATCGTAACGTGCTTTTCTGCACCACGTATTGTATTACAGCCTAGATTCACATCTTCCAAAGCTACAGAAATTTCTCCTATATTGTATAACGTGCGTCAGGTACCTGCGTGGTGCTTCCAGCTGAGTCCTGAGCACCAGGCATTGACCTCAGTGGGAGCTGCCAAGTCTCAGCACTGCTGGAAATGAAACGGGCCCCTACATGTGGTTTCTGGAGCTTAAGTTTAGGTTCCTTCTTTTGAAAAATCTTGGCCTGAATCCACATTTAGGTTACCAAATATCTGGGAATTAATACAAAAATATGAATTTTTTACCTTCTAATTTGTCCTCTGTGTTCCCAGACACTGACTCACAACGTTCACTCTCTAAACACTGGGATAATATAAGATTTCCATCCTTACAAATTTTCCAAATTACACATTTGGTATTGGACACCGGGCCAATATTTTCAATATCGAAGTCAAGTTCCTAAATTCCTAATTAGGCCCTTAAATGTTTTTTTTGCTCTCAATTCTATTTCATGTTGAAGATGTAATTGGGAAAAGTTGTAACAACAGAAATGCTGTATTACAGTTTGGTGCAGTGGGTGGGATAACATGAGTCAGTGTCTGGGAACACAGAAGACAAATTAGCAGGTAGAAATTCACATTTCTCCTTTCATTCCCAGACATCGACTCGTAACAGATGGGCTCTCTGAATATTCTCCCGGGTGTTTCAGTATGCAAACAACTGAGGAAGTATAGCTAACCCTGATTCAGGAGCTATTTATTTTATTATTTTATCATTATTTTATTCCTATATATTTATGTAAGAAAATATTGCCCACAAAAGAAGTTCTAAATGGGTTCAGTGAGGGTTTTCTTTTGAGTACTACAATGGCTAAGTTAATTAGGGACATATCACTGTGGTGGACATTGCAATGAGTATGTCTTTGGAGATGGTTTCCAAGCTTTCATAATAATTGAGTTCAGTCTTTGTTTTGCAATTTGGTTGCATAAGGAGAAAAAAAAATAAATCAAAAAAGTTACCATCCTCAGAATGGTGACATCTTCAAAACAAAACAACCAAACAACAAACCTGGTGTAAGATTTAGCTTGGATTTAGCTGCTGAAAATCTTGGAGCTCGAAAATCTGTGTCATTTACAAGCAAAATGTAATTTTCTTGAAAGGCTGTCATTTGAGCAGGTTCTGACAGGAACAGCCAAGGCACAGCCTGCTCGCCAAGGCCATCTCCTAAATTTCCTTTATTTCTGAGGGTGGCAGCATTAAAATCTATATTGCAGCTCTTCAACTTCAATATATCTTTATCCAGATCCTGGGTGTTGCTGAATTGTTTTGATGGAATCACTGAAATGTTGTATTTCAGGTGTTTGAATCGTCAGCAACTGAACACCAGGTCGTAAAATAGGAACTTTTAGACATGCTCAACCTCAGATGATTTTCTCAAGCTCCTGTGCAAATTGCCCTTAATATCCCAAGTCCATATTAATTATTCCTTTCTTTTAAGGAACTCCATCCAGCTCCTCCATAATTACTCATTATTTATTCAGAGATTACAGAACCTTTTAAGTTTTCACCGGTGCTGTGAAAGTGCCTGTTCCCACACACCTCTGTCCTCCTAATGCCACAGTGCTTATCAGCACATACTTATCCTAAGAAAATGATATTTCACTCACTAGATTTCACTTCAGTTTCTGGTCTTTTATTCAACCACAGTTTTCTTTCCTTAGGTGCACAACGTTGTTAACGATGCGGTGGATTTGTTGGAATTCCGTGACAGGGTCATTAAAGCCTCTTTGAACTACGGGCATTTGGTTGTTTCAACTTCTCTTCAGTGTTACGTGTTCTCGTGAGTAATATGAACTCATGGAGCTTTCCCAAGTTGATTGAACAGTTGTAAGAGAGTAGCAGAAGCTCTGTTTCAAGTACAGTAGTTTATTCTTTACTTTTTAAAAAGACTGATTGAAATATTCAATGGAACCGAGCGTCATCTGCAATAAAATGTGTATGGAGTGTAGTTGCCCTCATCATCCTTTATTTCATCTTCTTGCCGGTGCATTTACAGAATCACAGAATTATTGAGGCTGGAAAAGACCTCTGAGTCCAGCCCATGGCCTAACACCACACCATCAGCTAAATCATGCCACTAAGTGCAGCATCCAATCTTTTCTTAAACACCTCCAGGGATGACGACTCCACCACCTCCCTGGGCAGTGCATTCCAGTGTCTGATCACCTCTCTGTGAGGAAGAGCTTCCTGATATCCAATCTAAACCTCCCCTGGCACAGCTTCAGGCCATGCCCCCTTGTCCTGGCACTGGTTGCCTGGCCGAAG
>JANHFX010024801.1:9978-21562 GCA_027560015.1 Chloroceryle amazona
ATCACCCCAAACCCTTGGCCATCTCTCCTTGCATCACCCCAAACCCTTGGCCATCTCTCCTTGCATCACCCCAAGCCCCTGGCCATCACTCCTTGCATCACCCCAAGCCCTTCCCCTTGGCAGCAAGAATGTCTTTCCACCAAAATGGGCCCCACAGATGCTTCCCGCAGCATCCATGACCTGCTTTCACTCCACCCCCAACACCATAGCAAATTAGGAGGGGGATGCCCCCCAAGAAACAGGTGGTGACCTCATCCTGCCTTGGACCCAATTGAGATGTGACTCCCTAAACTCCCCATCCCTTTTCTCCTCCTGCCTAGGTTCACTCGCTGGCCACCGCGGCTTCAGACTAGTTTTGGCGCTTACCCTAACAGTGATCCTGGAGCTAACGTGAAGTTTCGCCTGCCTCTTCCTCCTCCTCTTCTTCCTCCGTATGGCTCCACCTGGCATTTACACCTCCGTCAATCGGTTCTCTCGCTCTCTATTTTTTTTTTTCTATACTATTTACAGTCTCGGTCTCTTTCTGTCTGTGTCTTGGCTTCCTCAGACAATTTAATTAAAAGGAAAAAGAAAAATCTCCCCCGGTAGAAGGTTGTGCTTAATGTTTTGCATTGTGCTGGGGTACCCAGCACCATCTTGGGGTACCCAGAGGCTTTGCAAGGTCTTGGCGGGGGCAGGGGAGGGCTGTCTATGATGCAAGGACCAGATTTTCCCTGGAAAAAAAATCCATTTACGCCATTCCCACTGCACTGAGCTGCTCCAGGTCTCAGCTCCCCTAAGTAAGGATCACACGTGTCCCCAGCATGAGGGACACTGGGGACAAGCCCTGTTCAGCTCACACGCATGTGGTGGCGGTGCTGGGAGCCCAAAAACTGCGGATCATCGGCCTTATCCGGACCTCCATTGGGGCCAGTTGGCTTTGCTGGCAGATGGGTGCTGTGCACAACACTTGTCCTGGGCTGGATGGTCAATCTCTAGTGACAGGCAGCTCCCAACCCAAAATGTCAGCACTCACACATGAGTGGGCAGCACGTGTCCTGTCGGGCAGTGCCAGCATGGAGGCACCAGTCGAGTTTGGTCTGTGCCACCCTCCCTATCCCTCTTGGCTAATTGTCACCATGGAAACAGATAACGGTCCAGCACGACCAAATCCTGGCCATTCCTACAGTACCCCGTGCCGCTGGGCACATCCCAGTACGACATTAATCCTACTGCAGGTGTCTCTTTGCAAAAAAACCTGATAGTTTTGCCTCAATCCTACCCGGTGCTGGAGGATGCTGGTGGTTTGCCCAGCTGGTTTCCTCCCCTGTGGTACCCTGAGAACATCCAGCCGTGGGCCAGGATGCTTGGGGAGTGGATGCAGGGGGAGAGGACCACAAGGATGGGGTGCTCCCCTGCCTTCTCCTCTGGGAACTCTTAATCCTAGAGGATTAGCCAGCAGCCGTGTGGCGCTTCATCTTTCCAAAGCCCCGTAACGAGCGCTAAGCATTATTATTACTATTATGATTAATTATTATTAAGCAGATTCAGTCCCTACCACGCTCTGTTGCCAACCTTGCTGCGAGCGCTTTCCCAGCCTCAAAGGAGCCGAACAAGCGCGCGGCGACTCACGCGTTTCTTCCCATACACAAAAGCACATGGGTTTATAATTTGGGCTGGAAGCAACGTAGGGACAGATTGGGGCTGGCTGGGATGTAGGAGGATCAGCAGTTCCACTTTCAACCTGAAGCAGCCAAGCATCCGGATCCCTTCAGACCAGCTGCGTGAACTCGACCGCTTCCACTTCTCCAGCCCGTTGCACCTCCCTGGGTGAGAAAGGAACCTTCATTTTTTAAAGCAAGCTTTCTTTTTTTTAGGGGAACCTTTATTTTTTAATGAAATTTGCATGACTCGGTTTACCCCCATGGTACAGAGCAGGCTGGAGAGCCCTGCACTATGCTGCGGATGCTTCTCGCCCTTCTTGCTGGATTGGAGATGCTCCAGGGGCCTCATCCCGACGTGATTAAACAACCATTAGGCCTTCTCGCTTCGAAAAATGAGGATTTACAGACGCCCAAACCTCCATTTAAATGCAAATGTGGCAGTTTTCGCCCGGAACCATGGAAATGAGGAGCATTACAGCAGCAGTGCCACCATCATCCGGCTCTGCTTGATGCCATCTTGAGAGCAACGTGATCTCCACATCCAGCAGCTGGGAGAGAACCGGTGGGCTCAGTGATTACACATCCCAAACCCACCCCTGCATGTGCTTCGGGATGCTTGGCTCTTTCCCCAGGGATGCTGTCGTGGCGATGGATCAGGCTAGGACCTCCTCAGCACCAGCACGGACACCGTGATGAGTGAGGGGGACATGGGAGCCTGTCCTCATTTTGGGCAGAGATGCTGCCTGCTTTCCCAAAGTCTCCCCAAGGTGAGGGATACAAGGAGATGCCATCCCATCAAAGCAGTGATCCAAAGAAACCCATCCATGCTGTGCTGGACCCTGCCTTCCCCTCCCTCCTGCTCTCTTCCTTCACCCACCACCTACCAGCCCTGCCTCCCCATCCCCATCCACCTTCCTACAGGTAATTACAAAGGACATCAATTAAATCCCTGGCTCCCCCTTCTACTACACACCCTGTTGTTTGAGGACCTGGCAGTGAATAATGCAAGAGGCTGGAGGGGGAAAGAACTGCTCAGGTTGTTTCATTATTGATGAGAGATGACAGATCCACGGCTGACAACCTGCCTAAGAGATATGATTAGCTTGTAAAAAATTAATCGCGCTTCTTAGGGATGACGCGAACTGAAAACCCCAAGGAGCAGCGTTATCGATGTTCCCTAATTTCAGGGGACTTTGAAAAGGTTTTAGCAAAATTTGGAAGAGGCAATTACATTCAATTAGAGTCACAAGTGCCGAGACGTCACTGCTGCTCCAAGACGCCACGGCTGCATCCCCTGCACTGCCGCACGTCCTCCTTACCGCGAGGCATAGATAAATATACATGTATACGTTGGACCTGCATCTTTGCTTCCTTCCCGACATCAGCCCCTGCAGCTTAAGCTCAGCAGTTGGATTCTGGTCCTTTCCCTCCCCCCCACTCTGCTGCCTGCTGCTGAAAATGCCCTCGCCTCCCCCTGTGCTCCGTGTTTGACCCTCACAAGGTCCATAAAACCCCACCGAGGAGAAGGAGAACTCATCCTGGCACACACCCTGGCACACCCCTCTCTCAAGGATGCAGCATATTCCAACACCCAGCCCTTTGGGATACTAGGATGGCAGGGCTCAAAACAAGGGGTGCTCCAGCTGGATGGAGCTGGGAATGCTATCGGGTGCAATGGTGGGATTTGCTCAGTGCCTCCTTCACCTCATTACTGGGCACAGTTCCTGCCACAGCCAGGTTCACAGGGCTGCTGAGCACACACATAATTCATACTTCCCAGCTCACTGACACAAGGATCTTTGCAGATCTACCAGAAGATTACAAACCGTGGCAATGAGAGGAGAAGAAACCCAGGTGGGGCATGGCCACCCATGGTGGCCAGACCCTTTGCCAATTAGCTGAGCCTTAAACGCGTGCCCAGCCTCGTGACCCCCAGTTCCAGCCTCAGCTTCAGGATCCTCTGGATTTGCAGGCAAGAGGGATACTCCTTTCCCCAAGGTTTTGGCCAAACCAAGTACCCCAGTGATAGGTTTTGGGTCCCAATGCCAAATAGGATGGAGAGTGTCTGGGAGGGTTTTGGCTGGTGCTGCTTTGGCCCCTTGGCAAGCTCAATGTGCCTCCAAGGGATGCTTCGCACTAGCACTTGCCCTGCTCCAAAACCCAGCCTCATTCCCCCAACCTCTTCACTGTGACACTTCCCCAGGCTGCACCTGTACAAGGTGACAACTTCCTAAACACCCCTCTAAAAGCTGCTTGATGGGCTCTCCCTGTTCACAGCAGGGATGTGCACAGTGGTCCCCACTGTCAAGCCAGTATGGGGAGGTCACCCCTCTCCTTCCTCTCCATCCTCTTTCTATAAATATTATGCTATTTACCACGTAGTCCTCCACCTAACGAGCATCCCTGGCAAGCCTAGTGGCAGATTTACAACCCCACCCATGCCCTTTGGCACCACCACGGTCCCTGGGTGAAATTCAGCAGCTCAGCCTCAGCAGAGGGGGCATCTCTGCACTTGTAGTGGTGATGGTGGAGAACGTGCCCCCTCAGGGAGATGCCTGAGTTCATACAACAGCTGGTGAAGATCACAAGAAGTGGTTTGGGAGGCTGTGGACATTGGGTGTGAGCTCACGAGCACCCACCACCCATTAAAGACCCGTGGCAAGATATCCTCCTGCCACTCATAGCTATGACCCATGCAATCGGGACCCAGCACACCCACATCTCATACAAGGAATCGTTTTAGCATTGCCTGGGTTCATTTCTCTGGCAAATCCCACCAGAGCAAGACCAAGCTAGCGGGGAGCGTGTCCCTGCATACAAACAGGAGCAGCCGCCCACCCCCACCCACATTTTTGGCTTTTTCTTTGTAGGGCCTCGTTTCTTTATGCATCTCTCAGCGTGTGACACATTCCCCTGGGGGAAAAGGAAATTAATTTCATCCCTTTGAATTCAGCTGGCTGAGCGGCGGTTGCAGAGGGATGTCATTCCCCAGGCCCCCTCCTCTCCCTAACCCCCCTCCCCACGCCGAGGTCTAGGCGTGGGGACCTGGCTGCCTAGGGGACAATGGGGACAACAAATCTTTGAAATTCAAATCAGGACCAGACACATCACTGATAGCTTTGCAGGGGGAGAAAGAAACAAGTGCAACACTGTCTGCTAGCCTCCGTGCCTCAGTTTCCCCACAGTGACTCCAATCCCCTGCAAACACCCCACATGCAGCAGCACATCGCTTTGAATCAACGACTCACATCTCCCCCAGCCCTTCCCACCTCGAATTTCATCCTGGTCCAAATGCTTTTGTGTCCTGTCCTTAGTTCATCCTCCTCCCCGTGCACATGGGTGCAGGTCTGTAACCGCGGCACCCACCGGCTGCAGTTTAACTCCTGTAAACGCTTATTGGTGTCAGTTTATTGCCCCCCCCCTTCCCAAAGCCCTCAGCTCCTTTTCCACCAGTTCTTAATGTCCCTGCCACTTGCAAGCTGGCCTCAAAGAGACCCCAGAAGCTTTGAGGCTATTTCCCGTCACCCTTCGTTAGCTAGCGTGCCGCAAACGAAAGCTACCGAATTAGTCACCCACTCTGCCGCGGAGCAGCTGCTCGGAGTCAGACCAAAGGTCTACCCGGCACCGGGCTGCATCTCCCTCCCTTCCCCGTGTCTGCACCCAGGGATGAGGGACCTTGCCCAGGAAAAACAACTTGTTTCCCCCTTCCATGGCACGATCCCTTTTAAACAGCGAAAGAAATGAGGAGGTTGCACCATCGGGCTGCTCGAAGGAGATACTTTTCCTGCTTTTGTTCTTCCATTGCCTTTTCTCTGAGCGTCTCTATTTACCAGGCTAATAAAGCTGGCTCTGTGCTGCCAGCTCTGGGCTGCACCTTTCCCCAGAGCCCAGCCCAGCCCAAACATGCAAAGCTTGGCCGGAAACCTCCTGCCAGCTTTACCAGCTCAAAGTCACCTTGCCCCAAACCTTCAGCTTCACGCTCCGGGTTCGCTCGGCAATTATTAATCGGCTTCTCTGCATTCCCAGCATGGAAAAATGACCCAGCAGGTAACCCTGTCCTGGCAGTCCGACATGCAGCTGGCTGGCAAGCTGGTCCTCTCCGCCGCCGCTCTGCTCCTCCTGACTTTGGCGTACAGGTTTTATAAGTCCCGCTCGCTTGCTGGGGCCAAAATCCCACCGGCCGATGCTGGAGGAGAGGAAAGGGAAAATGCTGCCTGGAATGGGGATGGGGATGGGGTGGTGGGTTTGCGACAGAGGAGGGTGTTTGGTGGGGAGGTGAGGAGGGGTGGGGGGGGTGGAGAAGCGAGCGGTCAAGCGAGAGTGGCTGGGACGTGGTGCGTGCCTCCCTGGGGGGATCAAAGTCTGCCAAGGGGTGAGGAGGAGGAGGAGGAAGAAGAGGAGATGGTTTCTGAAATGGGTTTGAGTCGTGGGAGAGCAGGGATGGCCAGGAGGGGAAGTGAGCTGGGAAGTGAGCTGGGAAGTGAGCTGGGAAGTAGGTTGGGAAGTGAGCCAGGAATTGATCTGGAAAGTGATCTGGGAAGTGAGCCAGGAAGTGAACCAGGGAGCAAGTCGGGAAGCAAGCCAGAAATCAAGGGGGAAAGTGAGTCAGGAAGTGAGCCGGGAAGTGAGCTGGAAAGTAAGATAGCAAGCATGACAGGAAACAACCCAGGAAATAAGCAAGGAAGTGATCCGGGAAGTGAGTCAAGTTCTTATGACTGTGAGGACACAGCTGAAACAAGCAGCAGCCATGGGGAGGAGGGCACGCTTGCCCCCAGCATCGGGCTTTCCCCCAGGATCTCTAATGCCCAGATGGCATGTGATGGACATGCCCAAAGCGCACAGCAGGATTTGATCGTCGGAGACACGAGCCTGGAGGCTGAGGGGCACAAGGGGACAATCCAGACCCTCAGCGTCACTTCAGACCTGGGGCTCACGATGACGGCGAGCAACACGGGGTCGGATGCCTCCTACTCTTTCTCCTCAGTCACGAAGATCCAGGTGGAAGAGAACTACATCGCCGATGGGGCTGGGCAATCGGTCCCTGGCCTCAAAGGTAAAGTCTACGACTACTACGTCCAGTCCATCTCCCAATCGGTGTCGAAGAAAAAGCCTCTCTCCTACATCTCTCTGGGAACATCCCGGTATCACAGCTTGGAGCGGGTCAAAGAAGAGCTGCAGAGTTTTGCAACTCAGAAGCCAAATCCAGCTTCAGCAACGTGGAGTCCCACCACCTCCTCCATAGTTCCACCACCTCCAGAATGCTCAGAGATCTCTCCTGAGCCACCATCTCCTGGCCGCAAGGACAGCATCCTTCACATTGCTGACAGCCCCCACCTTCAGCTGCCCATGAAGGGTTTTGAGGTCACGGTGCCAGTCAGTACACCTTCTGCAAGCCCCCAGACGGAGCTGGTGGCCAGTGCTGCCATCTTCCAAATGCCACTTCCCACCCACCTGGACCTGGGGAACTGCTATGAAGTCCTCTGCACAGCCAAGGCACAGAAGCTCAGCCACCTCCAGGAGGCTGCCTACAAGGTGATGAGTGACAACTACCTGCAGGTGCTGAGGACACCCTCCATCTATGGCCGCCTCAACGCCAGTGAGAGGGAGCTCATCCTGCGGCGGAGGATGAAGGGGAAGATGTACATGGTCGTGGCAGACATCAACGTGCAGGAGACTGGTCTCCACACCAGCCGTCTCTGCTACTATGATGATGGAGGCGACTGCTGGCATCACCTCTGCCATGTGCCACCAGAGGTGGTCTCCCGGGGATGTGCCATGTGCAGCATGTTCAACTACCTCTTTGTGGTTGCCGGCTGCAAGGGCACGGGCCAGACACAGAGACCGTCCAACTGTGTTTTCTGCTATGACCCCTTGACCGACATCTGGAGGGAGATCTGTCCCCTGAACCAATCACGGCCACACTGCAAGCTCGTGGCCTTGGATGGCCACCTCTATGCCATCGGCGGCGAGTGTCTCTACACGGTGGAGCGCTACGACCCCCGGCAGGACCGCTGGACCTTCACCGCACCCCTGCCCCACGACACCTTTGCCGTGGCCCACACGGCCACAGTGTGTGATGGGGAGATCTACGTGACAGGGGGCACCTTGCGCTACGTGCTGCTGCGTTACACCGCCCGCTCGGACAGCTGGAGGGTCAGCCTGGCCAGCGGCGGCAAGGACAGGACGGCCGAGATGGTGAGCACCAACGGCTTCATCTACCGCTTCGACCTCCACCGCAGCACAGGCATTTGTGTCTACCGCTGCAGCGCCAAGGCCAAGCTATGGTACGAGTGTGCCACCTACACCATGCCCGACCCACCTGGCTTCCAGTGCGCTGTGGTAGGCAGCCTGGTCCACTGTGTCGGCCGGCACTTTCACGTACGTTTTTTGGCCGACCACATCTCACCACGCTTTGGGACCAAGGAGCTGAAGCCCTTCCCATCGCCCCGTGGCAGACTCCTCCCAGCAGTCCTGGTGCTGCCGGAGGGAGGAACGGTGCAAACACAGGTTTGAAGAATCCATGTTGGGGTCTTATGCAACATGGTGGTGGCTCAGATATGACGTGATGATGAAAGCTGGTAGAAGAAGCCACCATCGCACACTGGACCGTGTAACATGGGACCAACACTACCAGGGCAATGTTACCCATACCCACCATCAAGCAGGCACCTCCGTAAGCAAGGAAGGGGATGAACTGCCCTTGGACACCACCAGTAAACCCAGCCTGGAGAATACAAGGAAGAGCAAAGCAGGACCTGGGTGGACTTGTTTGCTTGGGTGTATTTAAATATAGTCATGCTGGCTGGGATGCAAATAAACCACGTCTTGCTGGAGGCTCCCACCTGCGCACTGCCCAATAAGCAACTGCTTTACACATGGGGTGTTTAGTATTGAGCTGGACACAGGGTGGGGATTTTAGGGTGGAGGAACCCAGCAAGGAGGTTTTATCACCCAAAGGTCAGCCCCATCAGCATGAAGCCTTTAAGTAAAAAGGGGTTCTGTCAGAAACATGGGGCCACACTTTTCAGCAGGGCCTGCTGGGACAGGATGAGGGGTGATGGTTTTGAAATAAACCCCAGAGATTTAGATATAAAGAAGCTCTTTTATGATGAGGATGGTGAGACCCTGGCCCAGGCTGCCCAGAGAGGTGGTGGCTGCCCCATCCCTGGCACCATCCCAGGGGAGGTGGCTGGGGCTTTGAGCACCCTGCTCTGGTTGCAGATGGCCCTGCTCCCTGCCGGGGGATTGGACCTTGGAAGGTCCCTCCCACCCAAACCAGTCTGGGATTCTATGAACACTGAGCCTTCAGACTTGACCACACACATCACCCCAGGGTTGGAGGCTGGGGGCCAGAGGGTGCAGTGCTCCTACCAGTGCCTTGTTATCTGTTTCCTTATGCTCAGCACAGAATAATATATATATATTTATATGCACGTGATGTAAACAGGCACTATAGATTTATAGACAGCTGGTCTTAAATGAAATTAAAGGGAACATTTGGCAAAATTAACCACGGGCTAATGTTGCACGTCATTTCACGCCGTGGCCAAGCCTAATGGGAACAAAGAGGCCGATGCATGTTTTACATCACTAATTACTGCACAAACAATGTCTCTGAGGAGACAACCAAAAGCAAAGCAGGGCCCTGGATGTGAGCAGCCGGTCTTTCATCCCCTTCTCCCCGGGTTTCACCGACCTCACTCCGCTGCCTCTGTGTGCTGCCAAAAGCTTACTTTGGGTAATTGCATTTTCTTCCCCTCTAGTCGTTAGAGAAATGCCTCGTCATCTGTCATCTGTCAGCCCCAGACGGTCAAAAACAGCTCCCAGATGGACAAAACCCTCTTGTACTTGACTCCTTGGTGGCAGCAGGTCATGAGCACAAAGTCATGGATGCACTTAGGTGCTTAGAGAGCAGAGATGGTGCTGGAACAATCCATGGTATTGCCATTTACACCTTGCTGCTCATGGTGGTTTAGGAGAGCTTAGGTTAATGTTCTCTCAAAGTGCTCCCAAAAGTATTTATTACTTCTCTTGGCCACTGCCTGGAGGCTTTGAGTTTCTGCCTTCAAGGACTTCCTAAAAAGGTCAGTGTTAGGAGACCTCAGGAGGCTGAAGTAATTAACTCTGCCTCTGAGGTTTGCTCGTTAGCTGCAGCATGTTGCTTCACCAGGGTAGGTAATGCACCTTCTCCCTGTGTTAAATCTGCCATGGTCCAGCCCCTTTCACTCACCCTGGGAAGATCTCTTCCTACTCCAGGAGGACCACCCCAGCAATGATGTGTTGGGGCTGCAGCCTCCTGCATCCCAGCATCCCTCTATGCTGGGCTGCTTGGACTGGTAAACCTCCTAAGTCAAAAAAACCTCCTAATTATTACCAGTATTATTTAACTCCTCGTAATTAAGCTACCCCTATAGCTGGTGCTTAGAGCAGCAAGCTCAATAAGATGGGCTCACTCACGCTGCAACATAGTTCTACTCCTCCCCCATCAAAACCCAGGTATCAGCTGCTCCACCAGAGCAGCCCAGTTCCTTTGCAACCTGCAAAAGCCTCTTGTCCCACTCAGTATCCCAGTTCCAGGCCCTCTGGCATCCCTGCCACGACAGGCTGGGTGCTGGGGAGCAGAGGACGTGGTGGCTGGGTTGGAACTGGGCAGCTGGATCCTTTCCAGGTGACATCTCTTTGTTTTTTTCAGCCTCAGAAAAGCTTTCCTGGGATCCTGCCCTTCTCACGGTGCTTTTTTGCTTCCGCTTAATATTTCACCTTCCTTTTAACTCCTTGCTGCCAGGCTGTGACCTCAAAACCCAGCAGCATTTCCTCACTCCCCCCGTGTGATGGTGAGTGATGAATAACAACGACCGTGGATGGGCAGCTCTCCCCCCGCTCCTGCACTCTCCAATATTAACACCATTCTCCTGGGGAGGCATTTTGGAGATTAAAAGTGCTGGGGACATCCCGTGCTGGAGCACTGTGTGTTCTGCAGGGAAGGACAACCAAGTTTGGAGCAAAAATCCTGCAGTGACGTTGCTCTTGAAGGTGAAATGACTTTTGGCTGTGGTTAAGGGAAAGCAAAAGGGAAAGGACTAATACAAGGCAATATTCAGAGCTGGATGAGCCTTTATTTTTTCACTCCCAAATGCCAGCAGAGGGGAGGAGCCTTTGCAGGGCTGGCAGGCATGGTGACAACGTCACCACTCAACTCCTGTCACCACCGCCAGATCCCTGTTGTTGATTTCCAGTGGTGCCAGACACTCACCTCTGTGTTTCTGCTGATGAGCAGCAACTTCAGACCATGGACCTGAAGCTCTAGGGATAACCATAAGACTGTTTGAGCAGTCTCAGTGCAGCTTGTGACATTGGAACATTAGTTTCGCTGATCAGGTTGGCAAAGATCAGGTTGGCAAAGATGCCACAAATCACAGGGAAAAGGGTTGGGAGGCATCTGGTTCATCTTAATAAAACTTTACAGTATGCCCCATGGAGCTACAAATGACCCCGAGCAAGTTCAAGTAGTGATAAAAACCTAGAGGTTGCAATAAACCCAGCCGGGCTGGGGGTTACCTTGAGGGTTCTGCTTTTGGGAGACTCTTCCCTTGCTGCAAGACAGGACCTTCAGTGGGTCAGGGATCACCAAGACCGGGTGTTGGCAGAGAAAACACAACCACCAGTGAGCTCATGAGGGCTGGGAAAACCAATTTCCACCATCCACAAGCAATTCTTCCATCCCTATGATTCCTTCAAGGGTGCAGCCAATGCTGTTCTCCAACAGAGAGTTCCTTCATTACCAGTGCCTGGACTCAGCACTGCCCTCTGAGCCCCCCCTGCCTGGTTTCATAGAATCTCAGGATGGTGGGGGTTGGAAGGGAGCTCTGGAGATGCTCTGGTGCCACCCCCTTGCTCCACCCAGCAGGGGCACCCAGAGCAGGGGGCCCAGCAGCGCAGGG
>JANHFX010024804.1:0-35556 GCA_027560015.1 Chloroceryle amazona
AGGGGTTGGACTCGATGATCTTGGAGGTCTTTTCCAACCCAATCTATTCTATGATTCTATGATTCTATGATTCTATAGCCAGGCACCAAGCTAGTATGGCCTTCAGGTCAGCTGGTATGGAGTCTCCACACCTAAATCAGAGCTAGGGGAGTGTCTGAAGATAGAAAAGTTATTTTTTCACACAAATCCCCTTGTGGGGCTTATCTTGGAGTTAAACTTTGCTATCTGAGCAACAAGGTTAATCCAGTAAATTGGGCTTGAAAAAACAACATTCAGGTAAATGGAAGGACAAAGAAAGCCACAGATAGTAGATAGAATGAAAAGGAGCAAAAAAATCACCTTATAGTCTTTTGGAATTTGCATAGGTAGCTTTTAGAAATTAAATAATTTTTTTGAAGTCTTAGAAATTTTCCTTAGTTCCCTTTTAAAGGAAAAAAAATCATACTTTATATTTCTAACAAGATCATATTTGGGGCCTTTCAGATTTTAGAGCCGTTAGTCTGTTTGTTTGGTTTGTTTGTTGGGTGGGTGGGTTTTTTGGTTTGGTGTGAGGTGGGTTTTTTCCTTCTTTATATCCTTCTGCTATATTTCTCTGATTTTACACTCATCTTTCCACATTTTCTCCTGGGCTGAACAGCAAGTCCTGCCCATCAGTGTCATCAGTGAGTTTCTCAAATGTTGGCCTTAGACTCTGTCTTTAAGGGTTCTTTAGTACTGGCCTAAGCATTATGTCCATAAGAATGATCCCATGATATTGCTTTCTTCTGAGGATCCACCTGTGATCCCCTCCAATGATGCACCGAAAGGGTCATGAGCTTTTGTTCTGAAGCTGGTCAGCCTTCATGGGACCAGGACACTGGAAAGCACAAGGCAACTATGCAGCTGGAGGTGGTGGCTTTTCTGTTTGCATAACAGAATGAAAATTAGGAACACCCAACACCTGCAGAGAGAAAGATGAACTGACAAATATTCTATTCATGTCCGTTTGTTCTGTTTCTGTTTGTTCTCCACCCTTTCATTATCTGAGTTTTTTCTTATTGTCTTTTTGGATCAGCAAACCAAATTAAATATTGATCAGTGGGCCTGATTTTTCACTCTCTTTCTTCTTACATTGATAAGAACTAGACTTACAGTGGCCAAGAGTACTATTCTAGCTGAGCAAATCACCTGATTCATGTAGTTTTGATTAGCAAATTGTAGGAATGACATACTGCATCCTGCCTTACATTGTGTCATTGATGGTAGACCAGCTTAATCAAAACCCATGAGAAGAGCACAACAGAGCATTCCTTCCTCTGGAATTCACTTCCCTTTGCTGCCACTGGTCAGATTAGGGACTTCCTGCAGTGGCAGCTGAGCTCCATTTAATACCCACTGATGAAAGGAAAACAGATCATTTCTGGGATGCATTCAAAAGCTCCCTGGGTTTTAGCACTCATACGTGGATGTTTAGCTTACATGGGCAGTGGTGGAAACCACCCTGCTTGTTTGTAAAATGACCTAGGGATCTACAAAGGGCTGCTCTCTCAAATCCATCACCCAGTGTCAAAATGGGATTACATCCCCTCTGCCACAGCACACCCACACCAGCTGGTGAGTCACTCCTGTTTGCTCTCACACAACCACAGGCTACTGGAACAGCTTTTCCCCTTTGATGGGGCAAGGAGTGGCTGTTTGGTTTCTTAGCAGCATGTTTGGGTAAAAAAGGGAGCTATGTGTAGAGAAAGGTGCCTATTGTAACTTATGTTTGCATGGAAAATTTTGAAAGCACAATGCAAACAGGGACATCAAATACGGGCTATATTTCAAATATGGTCTTAAGTCTGAAAAGTGTGGGAGAGAGATGACCTCTACCTTGCTGGATGTTAGCGTTGCTAACAGGACCAACATAATGTCTGGAGTTGTGCAGAGACATCATGACAGATGATATTTTTTTCTGGTTAAAAAGTTCTTCATTTTTTTTTCCATCTTAAAATATTGTGTGATTTAATTTCTGCTTATATTGGATGTTTATCCACAGTGTACCAAACTGTACATTGTGGACACTTTTCTTTTTCCTAAGGAAATCATAAAGGACATATGAGAAGGAAGTAAGAATATAAATAATCCAAAATTTAGAAGGTAAATTCCTTCAGTCTGAAGACATGCCTGGTAAATATTAGAAATATGCTGTGTAACTATATACTGTGTAACTTACACAAAAGCAGAACAACAGAAAGGCTAAATCATAGTGAAGTTAAGGTGTGACAGGACAAACAGCTGAGAAATGGCAGCAGGAAAATTAATCTCTGTAAAACTGCAGGGATAAACCCAGGTATCAAAGTAAGAAAATATCATGAGACAGAGCAAGCTGCTAAAGATCCATAAGAAATGAGAAATTAAATAAGCTCAAAAGGACAGTGGTCTAAGTTTACATGATCTGCACTTAGATTACTTTAGTGACTGCAACATTGGTCGCAGGCTTCTTCAGCCACGTAGGAGAGGCTGGTAGGCTTTTTCAAAGCACACAGAAAATGCACACAAAGACCTACTGCTGTGGTTGTCCTAAGTAAGTGCAAAAGTTGGAAGAATCAGGCTTTGACCAAATTTGAATCTATACCTCATACATCTCTCCTGGGAAGAGCCTCTAGTTCCTTGTGTCACACCCCTAGAAGCATGCTGTTCATTTGCTTAGCAGGCTCAAGTTACCGAGCACCAGCTCAGGGGATAATGAACCTACAAATTGTACATCTAATGATTTTGAAGAAGGAGCATCCCAAATGAGTAACTACTTGGGAATGGACCCCAGACCTCTTCACTTGCATTGTACTTACAAGACCATCTTCTACGTCAGCAAAGAAATGTTTAAAAGAAGAGTGAGCTAACTATCAAGAGATCTAAAAGCAATATAGAGAATCTGTTCAACTGAAGATAAATAGATCCAAGATAAGGGTCCCTTTTGAACTAGACATTTTAAATTAATATAGATATTCAATTCTTCTGAAATGTAGGTGAAAAATTTTATGACAGAACTGATCCTGCTTTCAGTCAAACCCAAAATGCAACAAAACTCTCTTCTTGATTTTAGTGCCAATCTCTATTTTGGTACTTTTGTGTTTAAGTGACCATAAGTAAAGAGGCACGAAAAGGAGTGGCCTTTGGAAGCTTCTCACTTTTACCTAAGATAAGTAGATACGGCTGCCTCAGAGTTTTTGGTATCGTTTGTACTTTTCTGTGCTTACTACAGGAAATTCCTTGAATATTACAAACACTGAAGTTATCTTACTACAAATAGCAGTCATCATTGGCAACTGGCAAGTTTCTGCTGCACAACTTTTGCAAACCTTAAGCAGAACTCCATCCAAATTTAAACTGTGATCGATGAGCAAAATACCTTCAGAACTGCAGGTAAATCTGCAAATCACAGGTCTCATTTGGGAAGTTCTGAAAGCACTCCCACCTATCTCAAAAGGCAGAGAGATGTGCGTTGAGGACAACAGAGTTACTCATAACCTTCAAGCAGCGCACGTCCTCCAGGCACATGCAGGACTGCAGTGAATGCAGCAGACCTTCCTGTGCTTGTTTATTGTTTCAGCCAAGTGCTGGGGAGTCAGAGAAGGTGTAGACAAACTGTAGAGATGTTTAAATCTGTTTTGGGTCTTGTTTTGTTTCATGTTTTACTTGGGCATACTCAGAGATTTCTTCCCTTTTTCTGCAGCGAGGGCCTCAGTTTATGAAAACATGGAAAGGCAATCATCTAGAGCTGCCCCAGTTGGATTACACACTATGGAAAATGTGTTTAATTATAAAAAATTAAAGACAAGGGGGATATGTTTAGACTAAGAATGTAGACAGTTTCTTGGCTAGAAAAAAAAGCTGAACAAAAAGAGTAAGAATTCTAGAACAATTGCAAGGATTTATTTATATTTTTAAAAAATCTACATATGTTTTCACTTAAAGCTCTTGGGAGGGTCATTTCAAAGATTAGGACTCTGGCTGTTTGCATTCATCTCTTCCTCTATTCACCCTGCTTGCAACTTGAACATTAATATACAGACTACAGCAAAAGGCAATGCATGTCAGATATGACATATCAAGTGAAAAAAAAGCTCGGTCAGAAGAAACAAGTTTTAAATCAATAAAGTACTGTGATGCCTCTTAGTAACATTTATTAGTGTAATTTGCACTGGTCAGGACATAGGAATTTCCCAGAGTTTCCAGTCTTGCTGCCAATGAGAAGTAAAATTTATAATCTTAAGGTGTATTCTTTTTAAGCCCTCGCACATCACAAAATGAATTTAAAAAAAAAAAAAAGAAAAAAGAAAAGCCAACCTTTTTTTTTTTCCAAATAAGTTTCCTTTAAATTTTTGTTTGTTTTGTTTCTGCTTTCTTTACTATACCTTCAATGTAAGTTACACTTAATCTCCTCTTTAACTCTCTAAGGCTTCAATAATCCTTACCCTACCTTTCTGGAACACTGAAAAGCAGCAGTATAGTTGATCTGCAGATTTGAAAAGGGGCCACTAGAACTATGCATCACAAATGATGCAGCACAGTTTAAACAAGAAGACAGTGCAAATACATTCCAACCCGAGTCAGATTAAATGTCCAGCTGCCCTAATATTCTGTCTCAGTGATGTAAGCTCTATGACTGATTCTCATGCTAACATAGGAAAAAAACAGCAGAGAAGAAAACTACAGCAAGGAAAGGGAATGCTCTGGATTTCTTCAGACAAATCTTCTTCCTTCAGGAAGGATGATGCTCATGTCACAGTGCTCTCAGGTTGTAGTTTACCCATGGAGCAAGGACAGGGATCGGCCTATGTACAGTTTGCCTTCCCTGAGGATCTGTTATTTCCCTATAGCCACTTCAGGCTCTGACTACAAAGGCCAAAGCTCTAATACATAGCTGGGAGTCTGGACTGCATTCTACACTGGTGAGGTTGCTGGAGGCTTTAATGTCCGAGAGCTCAGTGCCAAGCAGAGGAAGAGGGACCAATGGGAGGGGGCAAGGGCCAGAACTCTGCCACTTAGGTGCTTTGACCACCCTGGACATCAGAAAAAAAATGGGCTTAAGTCCGAAAACAACTTTCTGAGTGTTCTGAAGTTTCCATGCTAGGAAACAAAAACAATTCATAAATTTCCTGAGTACCTTGCTGCTTGGCACATGACGTGTGCAGACTCAAGATAGCCACGGAGAATTTCCCTTGATTTCAAAAGCAAGAAGAGGAGTCACAAAATCACAAAACCCAGACATCTTGCAGCCACTGTGAGATTTCAGAAGATCTGTGGCAGCTTTTTAAAGAGCAGACCTTCACCTCCATATTCATGCACATTTATACACCTGTAGTGAGTACAGGAAACATAAGCAGTAGCAGGACAGTGTGTTTACTGATGTCGTTTAGCAGATAGATGTATCTGTGGTTGCTTTAAGTTCTACATTTCAGGCCCCCAGGAGTCAGGTAGTTCATTCAACCTCAGCTCAAGGATGACTTTTACCATCTGTGCATTTAGTATGCAACTATACCACATAGTGCCGCTGCAGTTTTTCCTTTAAGAATTCAGATGGGACACCTTTAATTGCTAATGAGAAATAATGCCAATACGAAGAATCACTACAGTGTTGACTTTGTCAGTCACATCTAGATAATCCCAACCTGTGAACTTTCTGTCCCATCTCTAGGAACGTATGACTCTGAGACAGAAAGCAAGCAGTGAATGCCAAAGCAGGCGGGTAATCACTTGGCAGCAGATCCCTTTGGCTTAAGCTTTGAGCCAGAAAATGGACATTTTCATGATAGTGGCATACAGACAGAGGATTCCTTGAGGGAAATAAAACTTGTTCTCAATCTCTTCACAGGTGACAACCCCATCTGCTTTGTGCTTTGTGCTCCACATGCTTGTGTCAGTTGTGTCTTCAGAAAGTAACAATTTAATGTAAAAATGGTTTCCTAGATATGAGTGGAGGAAAAGAAATAAAAGTCCTCCATTAAATAATGAATCAACTGATGATAAGCTGCATCACAGCAAGCATTAATGCTGATCATTTAATGCCACATGGAAAATGGAAATATGAAGAACACATTTAATTTGAGGGACTGAGGAGAAGAAACATGAACGACTCCATTGAAAAAATGTAGTATTATTGTTTTCATCCTTGGTTACTTTGTACTAGACAGGAATCCCTTAACATCAAGTAAAGCCTATTTCTAATCTGCTTACTAAGCCCCAGCCCTCGACCCAGGAGAATTTGTGTTGAAGCAGAAACATGTCAATCATTTTGGCCAATTAAGCACAATAATAAACATGAAGAAAGGAAAAAAAATTGTGGGCGGTATTGCCAGGATGAGAGCAGTGTCTACACATTTTGAAAGCTTGTCTAGATTATGAGGTTAGCTCAATGAAAAATCATCTACAACTTGTCTCCTGAATCCAAGGGTTATTCCTGATCTATGATCTATAGCTTATTCATTTCCTGTACTGATGACACATGCATTCAGTATGTGGCAAATGGTAACAGGATTGCATTTCACACATATTTCCCCGAGTTTTTGTTTCCTGAGTAGCCCCATGCTTCTGTAGCATGTTTCAGGCTAACAGCAATTCAATGATCACTGGGTTTATCTGGGAGCTGGTGAAATAAATCATGTGTTACTTGCATGCAGCAAGCTTACTAGATGTGATGCTGGTAACAATGGTCTAGGTGATGCTCCTAGCTGACAAGGAGACAGTTAAGAAATTTCTGTTTGACTTTTAGCTGTTATCTAAGCTTATCTTGTAAATGGTAGCAGTTTTTCCTTGACATCCAAAAGAACAATGTCACTGATTTGCAGAGGGCATCAGAAGTTCTTCTGTATTTTTATTATTTTTATTAATGGCCTACTTTTCCTCCCTCTCTCTGACCAGTCACCCTTCCACATTAACTGCAAAGACCTGCATCAGGAATTTATACCTAGCTCTACAGGTAAAGCAAGTGACAGGAAACAGAAGCTGTGCAAATTGCCTCTGAAGGCGATGTCTGCACACCCCCCAGAATGTACAGGCGTACAGGCTTATGTTAACATGCAGCTAGTAAAGGAAAGGCAAATTCTGAATAATAGTGACTAGAAGTAAACCTGTCCTGAGATTAGCTGAAGGCCTAGGCTCTCTCTCTAGTGGTAGCCCAGCTCCGGAGAGGATCAAAATTCTAGGTAGCCAAGCCCACGTGCAGAATGTACACATCCATGGCATCTCTTGGGGGTCAGAAAGCAAGTGGGAGAAGATGGGGGAAGCCTGGTTTGCTGCCAGCTCACATTTTCATTTTGAAAAATTGTGTGTAAAGAGTTTAGACAGAATCCCTATAGACCTTGATAACTGTGTTTAACTGCTCAGCCTCAAAGAATACCACAGAAGGAGAGTGATGAAATCTGGTACAAATGTCCATTTCAAAGCCAAGACTATATACATACATATATATAGGGAGAGTGCTAGAAAAGACTGATGGCTTGGTGTGGGCCTGAACTGTCCTTAAATTGAGGCATAATAAACCATTTATCATTTCAATTTAGGGGAACTCTGATCTATCCTTTGCTTTCTAACCATGAGTGAGTGATAGGTGCAGGAACCATTTTGCTTAAGGAGTGGATCTGGACTCCCCTAGCCACAGTTTTTGACATATGTTGTGCATGCTGGATATAGGCTAGCTCTGATTCATGAATTATGTTTTTATTTTCCTTTCATCATTCCCTTTGGTTAAAGCAGTGTCTATAAATTCCAGCTCATCCAAACACCGAGACAGTGGCAAACAAGTTAGGAATGCTATTTGCAGGCAAATCCCTCCTGCTCTCTCCCTGTCTCCCCAGATAAATCTCTAGTTATTAATTTTAAAGTCACTAATACTTAAGCAAGTGGCTGACAGGTAGTAAGTAATCAGACATGCAGGAAAGGCTTTTGGGGATACAAAGTTGAAGGTTGGACTCGATGATCCTAGAAGCCCTTTCCAACCCTAAGTCCCTCCTGCAGCATGAATAGTAGTACTATTTGACTTTGGTCATGAGCACATCTGAGTTTTCTCAAGATCTTCATAGCTCACACAAGACCCAGATGAAGCAGACTATACTCAGGAAGGTTTTGTTTATTTTTAACCTTTCTAGCTGTACCACCAGTGATGCTGACATTATGCCATTATCTTGCTTTTTGTATTTTAAAGTTAACTATAAATGCATCCTTTGCTTCATTGTCCAATCCAATCTACATTTATTTCCAGCCTTTTCCCCCTTTATCTTGATCTAGCTAGTAAATCAATGAAGTTGCTCTTTAGATTCAGAGTCTTTGGAGATTAACATGATTGAAGAAAAGATTATATAAAAAGGGAGGGATGAATCATTGCACTTGTACAGTGAAATACTGCCAAGAACAAGCACAAAGAATACAGGGTAGCATATGTTTGGAAACTTTGGGATATACCTATACTGCATCTGGCAGTAATACTGACTTTTGTGTAGCTTTAACCTGAGCTGGCTGATAGCATTGAAGGTTTTGCACCATGGGCTTAACAGGGACTGCAAAAGCCAAACAAGGATGCTAAAGACATTCATGCCAGCAAGGCTATACTTCTGGCACTAAAATTAGCCAGATTGAAAGTTACTTGGCATGTGTCACCACAGCAAGATCCCGTAGACAGGCAGAGGCACAGCCAGCACTGACCTGCCTAAGAAAACAGGACAACCCTCCTCAACGGTTTATTTAGATGGATAGACAATAAACAGGTTCAACCTTGGGAGGGTTTGTGTGTTCTGTATGTATCCAAACTCTCCAGAGCCAGAGTTCAAATCCAGCAGTGCTATCTGGGGAAGCTGGTATTCCTTTTCACTGAAACAAAAACAAGAGCTTCAGCTTTTCAAGTTAGAAGCTCCTTAACCTTCTGCTGTACAAGTGTTTACTCGGCATGCCCTTAGTGTTAGCATAAATTTCACTCAGGGCCTTTATCAAAGGCCACAGTAATCAATGTAAAGACTAGAAGAAAAGTAAGCAGATCATCTTCTAGGGATTTTCCAGTGGAAGTTGGGTTCCTAATTCTTTAAGGTTGACTTGAACTGTGTTTAACCTTTGTGTTAGGTTGAACCAACTCCCCTAGCTAGCTAAAATGTAATGAAATTGTCATCAAAACTAGTAATTTTTGACTCACCAGCTAAAATGCTCAGGTATCCACATAAAGTCCTGTCAACTGGATGAAGCTGCCTTTTGACTGAGGTTAGAGATGACCTTGAAAAGATGTCCAATCTCTAAAGTCAGAAGCCTTAACTAGTTATCTACCTTCCTGTGCTGTCTGAAAACTCCTGCCACATACCTGGTATCCATGTGGGAAAGGTTTTCTTGTGTATCTGGAGAATGCCTAGCACAATGGCCACTGACCCTGACTGAGGCCTGATCATTAGTAACAGGGGAGTTAATTATAATTTCTCACTTGATACCAGTGGATACATTTCCTGTGGTAGATTTGCAGAGCAACAGTGAATGGGAGCTGCCATTTGGAGTTGCAGCCCATGCACACATAGGACACATGACTCTGCCTGACAGGAAGGGTCAGTGACCTTCACAGCACTGTGTCAGTCTGGCAGACGGGGAGACGTCCATCACCAAAGCTCCCCACCAAAGGAAATCATAAGTTATGAGATGTATGACACACACCAAGCTGACACTGGCCTGTAGAAATGTAATATACCAACTCTCAGCCTCTACCCAGGTTTTGGTTGATACACCACGTGTCCCTGTTACTCCATCATGAACCAGAAATGCAGCTACTTAGGTATCCACTGTAACCTTTCAGCATCCCTCTTCTCAAGAAAAGGAAGCTGCCTCCTTCCACCCTGTAACAGGAGTCTCAAATACATGCAATAATTATTCTCTGAAAGTCCCTGCATCTTTGCATTGACGAGAGCAGGCTATATGGCATACCATGCTTCTGGATTTCTGAAGCATGAGGAAGTAGATTTCATCCTCTGATATGATTTGAAGACGTAGCTCTAGATTAAATATAAAGGCCCAGCCTATTTTTAATCCGTACAAGCTTCCAAGAAACATGCAGTTTGTTCTTAAGGTATTTTTTCCCATTTGAATACTCAATGTTATTTTTCTCTTTTATATACAGTTATGCATAAATCAATGTCATTGGTGCCTAAACACATAACTTTTCCCTTAGTAAAATGTTTTGGGGTTTTTTTAATCTTTTAAAAATATTTAGTTTGATGGGTACTTCCTGTGCAGTGATAACTCCTCTGATCTAATGCATAAGTCATCCCAAAGAGCTCTTTTGTTACAGGCCTATATAGAGACTATTATATACAAAAAAAAAAAAAAAAGAGAGATTTGTATGAATTTTGATTTGTGCCCCATCTACCTCTGGTAATGATCCACAGACAGATAGTTATATTTGGAAAATAGTTTGAGCTGTCTAGTGAATATTTCATGGCACCCACAAGATGACTGCTTTTTTTTTTTTTTTTGGTGAGACTGATGGGTAGATGTCTCTCAAGAAAGCTGTTTGTCAATAAATTTAAAACTCAGACTTGGAAATAAAGTAGTTAACTTATACAAGGATCAATCTGTGTCAGTATGAAAGGATATATTATCTTTACAGAATCTTTATCATCTTTTCCAGCTAGGGATCCCCTAATATTTTTGAGGCCATTTTATATTTTTTCTACTAGTATCATACTTCAGAGGACTGGGCAAATGGAACAGCTGAGGGTGTGTCTTTCAAAGAAGTACTTGTAGAACATGTTGAGCTAACAATGAGTGAAATACATGGTTGGACATCAACCAGTTAAAGGGACAACTCTTTCCTACAACTCTAGAAATGAAGTGCAAGCTAAATAGGTCTTGTTCAGATAGATGACACTGATAATCCTCATCTAGGCAACATTCAGATAAATCAATATTGAGAGAGAAACTCATTGGGCTACTTACAATTGTCACCCAGCTTCCACTGTGGTCACTGTTTCACATAATATCCACGTTAAGTATGGCTGATATTTGCCTTTACAACAAGGACAAATAAATATTTGTAAATAGGCATTTGCTAGTCCTTGCAGACATACAGATAGGAATCTACAAAATACTGAATGATTCCACAAAGGTAAGGAGTTATTTTATTTCTACTCTGTCTTGTGACAGAAGAACAAGGAGATACCCCAAGAAATAAAAAAGGTAATTGCTTTCTGACTGATAAAAGGCAAAATTTGTGTATTTGCTGACCTTAAGAAAACTGAGGCACAGAAGGATGCAAAAAGGAATTAGACATATCTAAAAATAATAAAAATATCCACTGTCATATTACTTATTGGTTGTCTTTCTAAAGAAAATTCTTGTTCCTGATTTAGGCCCTAAGCAACTTCTTGCTTGCTTGGGTTAGAAAGAAACTTCCCTCAGTCATTTGTTTGTGTATTTATTTTTGTGTTGTAGCTTTCAGTGAAGACTCTGATGCTGGCTGCTGTTGGACACCAGAAAAGAATACCAAATGCTTTGAAACAAATATGGACATATTTGGAATGGAGACTGCAGTGCCTAGTCTGAAGAGCTTTCTGTATGTGGCAGATCTGTAATTGTCCTTGACAAGATTTTCACAGGGGAAAAAAAAAATATCTGATCTGATGAATGTTTATTGAACGCATTCCAGCATGACTATCCAGGCATGGCATTCTGGATTCTGCAGTAGATGGATCATTGGTAGGTGTTTATGGTAGGTGTTAATACACCAATATGCAAGACATGTTTCCACCAGCTTTTTGAATCCAGAATGGCAACTAACACTACTGACAGAAATGGTAGGAGACGAACTTGATGGCCCAATGAGATTCACAGTTCCATGTTTCTTTAGATTTTTACAGCTAGTGAAGAAAGCCTGGAAGAAAAATCTGTGGGAGGCTTATTTTGTCACTGACTGTGTTGTGTCTGTTTCTTTGAAAAATGGAAAACTTCAGTTTGCATCATCTTCCACTAGAAGTAACTTAATGCCAGAGTTGAAATAACATGGAAATACTCTACTGGGATCTTTATTCATATTCTCATCTATGTCTGTCTGCTTGCAGTTTCTAGTTAAGTGAAAACTCATATTTTTCATGTATTACTCAGACTTCATACCTTATGAATATGGACAAGAAATTGGAAAAAACTTATATCTTTTAAGAAAAAAAAACAAATGTTCTCTTAAAGAAAAAAATGGCATTCCATTTTAAAAGTCTGAAGTTTCGTTTATATACTTCCAACAGACCATCTAAGGAGGCAGTTCTTCACCACGAGAGTGGTGGAGCACTGGAACAGGTTGCCCGGGGAGGTGGTTGAGGCCCCATCCCTGGAGACATTCAAGGTGGGGCTTGACTCAACTCTGCTCTCAGCATGGGGATTGGACTGGATGACCTCTAGAGGTCCCTTCCAACCCAGACATTTCTATGTTTCTATTTATTTTACTATCATATGGATAGCAAGTGAAGCAGAAAAGATCCCCTAGGAAGGAAATAATGGCAAATTTTTGGAGGTACTAAAGTATCCTGAAAAGCACATTATTGCAGTAAGATTGTAAAACTAGTTTAAGCCTTCAATGTCACAGCAATACAGACGTACAGACTCATACTAGACATGAAGATATATGGTATTACTGAGACAATGAACAGCTTGTGTTCAGAGACTTAGTAAAGCAGCATCCATGTTGTTAGTCAGTTCAGTAACCTCCAGTCACCTCCAACAGCTATTGGCTAGATGATGTCCAAACCAGGGACCTTGTATGTGCAAAGGAAGAATTTCACACCTCAGAATAGGGTGTAAGATGTGCAAAAGATTCACAAGGAATCCTTTTAAGAAAGATAATAGGAGAAAGCTAAGATGCATCTTAAATCTTACTACTTCCTAAGATTTAGGTGTGGCTTCATTCATGATTCACAGTTCTTGCATGTAGTCGTGAAGATCACTTTTTTTTCCTCCCAGATATTTAAGGAGGATAAACCTTTGTTGTCTATAGTGAAGGACCTACCATGCTGAGAGTTTAAAGAGCAGTTTCCAGACTATGGCCTGGCCGGGGGTTTGGGCAGAAGAACAGCCCACGTGTATATCTACCATGCTTCAGCTGTAGAGTAGGTGACAAAGTCTGCAGCACTGTCAAAAGAGGTGCACTTTTACCTGTGGGCAGAGGCAAAACTGCAGTGGCATATTAATGTCAGGTAATTTTGATGTTTTATGGTTCGATCAAAGGTGTCAGTATGACAGAAGAGACCCCCAGCCTCTAAGCTGATTCTACCTTTCATTTCACACAACTGGTCCTGGCAGAGAGAACCCTGACATCAAAGAAGCCTTACAGCTACGAAGTGAGATAAATACCCCCTTGGCACTGTCTTACTGAAAATTCAAGGGTCTGGCTCTCCCTAATGATTATTCCAAGACTAAGTAACAGAGAGCTACAAGGTCAAGGGGCTGGGGGGTTGAAGGTCACTTAGAAATTGAGGAGTGACTGAGCTGAGCATGAACTCTGCTGTCCACTGTACTGACTCCCCATAGACAGACCCATGCAGAAATGCAATCACAGCTGTGCACTTTCCATTTCTGGGCTTCTCGGGTAGGCTAGGTAAAGTGTACAAGCAAAGCTGTAGGCAGCAGATGCCTTATGTCTTTATTAAAATCTCCTACATGGAAGAATCATAAATGCATCTCCGTTTTACACATGCACAGGGGCTCGGGGCTCGGGATGCTTTCTCTCAAGGCTTTCAGATTAACAAAGGATGTGTCTGGAGGCAAGTCAGTGAATGATAAAAAAAATGAGGGGAGAGAAACATTCACTCCTTGACTGGGAAATTATCGAACTTGTAGAGCCTAGGGGCTATCTTCAGATGCATGAACAGCTCCCATTGAAGACATGGGAAATGGTGTGTCTATGCCTGTGAACAGAAGTTGATCCTGGCTTCAGGTACTTTATACAGAAGTATTTTCTTGCCTCTCTCAAGAAAAAAACCCAAACCTTTGGTTTGAAACAAAACAAAAACCAACAAAGGTACTTGAGTCCTCTTATAAAAGAAAAAAAAAAAATAATTTTACAACACATTATTACAGATAGCCCCGGTGTGGCATTCCTACCCCCTAGCTTTCCTCCCCTCTCCTTTGTTGTTCAAATAGAAAGTTAGATGTAGTACATGACTTTAAAGTAACCTTATATGGTAATTTTACTGCAATAGTGAAAAAATGATCAGTTTCTCTGTCAGATAGCCAAACAACACTTCTGCAGTACTTTTTGTGCTGACTTTATTTTTATGAACATTTGGTTGAAAAGCATGTTTCTGTTAACAGTCTTCATCTCAGCTATGATGTCAAGTTTACAACACTCTTTCTAAGTGAAAACCAGGCAAGAGCCATCCCTGATAAAAATAGCAACAAGGAGAAAATCCCAGTGAAGGAATTCAAGCCAATCTTTGCAGCATGTCAAGGCTAATATAAGCCCTGCCAATTCAGAAGTAGGTGATGCATGTTTTATGCACTTAGTACAGAACCAAGGTAAATGAGAATAAACTGACCAGACACAAAATGCACACAAAGGCTTGTCTGATACCATTGTGTGCTCAGCCATGCAGGATGATATGGGGAAATGCAGCCTTCCTCCATTGTCTTGGTCCTGCTGGTGGGATGGGATGAGGAGGGCAGTGACTCCACTGTGTGGTGGGAAAGCAAGCCAGGGCAAACCAAAGTGCTGCAGCAGGGTACATGTCCATTAAGCGGTGCTTGCATAAGGGAGAAAGTTAATTTTTTTAACTCAGATAGTTCTCACCTTCATGAAAAAAAGGACATTTTAGCTACAAGTCCTTCCTGACAAGCAATCACAGGCATTCCCTGTTTGCATGCACCAAGAAAATTAGAGATAGTCGAGCTCTACTACAAACGTTAGCGTGCAGCCCATCAGGGCCAGCTTTTGTTCATGAACTTCATTTTCTTCCTAAAGAAAGGTCACATGTCAATTACTGTGTATGGTGCACTTCATTGAGAGATTACTGCACACTATCAATGAGGCTATAATACAAGCCTGTACTGCATCAGGAAAATCCAGCTGTTTGACTTAGCTGATGGATGCGGCATCCGTTCCCAATATCCTGACTGCTATTAGAAATGAAAATCTCTCTTCCTTTAACTGCTTCAGACGTCTCATCTATTCTTGTGGGTGAATGTACCATTAAATGTCAGCCTATTGGCATATCATCTGGGAGGGGGAAGGGGGGAGTAATTGTTCATATCTGAGTGAGATGCACAAATCCAAACATAGGCACATAAATAAGTCTCAATAGTCATAAATGGCTCACGAACCATGAAGACCAATCACCTGTAATACCTCTTGACATTGCAGGGAGCAACATTTCCAAAATCTCAGAAGGGGGTCAGCTGTTCAGGATGCAGCACAACTTGGTTGTTGGCAGAAAGATTGAAAATGGCCCTGATTTTCTGTAGTAAGTGTTGGGAAACAGGGGTTGCTTTACCATGTTTCACAATATACCCTCCTGCACTTTTATATCTTTGGATCTCTGTGAACTGTGGATGGCTTGGGGATTTTGTCTGGCAGGGGGTACTGTCAGGACAGGAAGAAGAAATGAGTTAATGGCACAGAGAGTTCTTGTCTGACTGACTGTTCTGCACAGGGTGGCCAGAGTGTGAAGAGTTGCACTATTTTTCTCTTTAAACATCAGGACTCCTAGGGCATTTTTAATGACATCAGAAGAGATTACTTAACCTCAAGAGGTTAACATTTAATAATTAGGTTAGAACCTGCTGTTATCAAACTTGTCAGTCTTCCACCACTAAAAGAAAATTTAAACATTTGTGGAGGCCCCAAACTGGGGGGAAAAAATTGTCATACCTCAAGCACTCAGCAAAAAAAATGTATAAGGAAAACATTTTCAAAAGTGTCCTGGGATCATTTACAGCTAAAGTGTTTAAAAATGAAGGTTGATGATGAAAAATGAATTCCTAGTGAGACTAAAGAAATCTACAGGAATTTTGTAGAATGATGCAAGATAAGGAATTTTTAAATACCTAAAATACATTTTCAAGTCTAGTCTTAAGTTACTTACACATCTTGAAGGTTTTTACTTTAAGCATCTAACTACTTATTCTCACCTAAATTTACTCAAGTCCTGGATAGCTAAGGTAGGCTCAGTCTTCTATGTAACTAAGGTGCTTTTGAAAATTTGCAGGAATTGCTTTTGCTCTGGCACATCTTTTTGAAAGTAAAGGTTGTAAATACATTATACACTGGCATTAAATTAACAGAAAGGAAAGCAGCAGCATGCACATCTTCTGACAGACAGGAAAATGGTGTGGAGTAGCTGCACCAGTCTTTAGTGTACATGCAAAATAGTCACCAGTAGATTAGGGGTTAAAATAGAAGCTGAAGTATAAAATTCACATTGTGAGATGAGGAAGCACTTGAAAAATAGACACAAAAATAAGGATTACACCACAACTCAGATGAAATTGAACCAGATCTGCACAACATCTGGTCTGGAGATGGTGTGCTAGCAGGTGAGTGGCAGCCTGTCTCTCAGGCTGACAGGTAGTCAAGAGAAGGTACATCTCAGGCTGACTCAGAGGCTCTCCCGCTCAGCCTAGCTAGCTGAGGATACCCACCCTGCTTCTCAGCCTGAAGCTGGGGTGCTTTACATGCCCATGGCCTTAGACAAGGCAGCCCATGAGGAAAAGGCAGAAGAAGCTGGGAGAAAGGCTACAAAGAGGTAGGGGGAGAGGACTGCGTCAGGAGAGGACATAAAGCTGTAGAGTAGGGGGCATGGGGATAAGTTACAACAGACAAAGAGGTGGGTAGGTCACATGTAATTACAGATGGCAATACAGGAGAAGGTGTGTGTGTATAGGAGCAGAAACATGAGGTCCAAAGCTGCTATGCTGTCATCTTTGCTACCACTGAGCTGGGGGCCCTGAAATAAATCACTGAGTTATGCCCAGTTGCTTAGACATCCACAGTCCAAAAGACGCTGAAGTGTCCACCCTTCACACAATGCTTGGGCCGAGCTGTGCTACCTCCCAGGAAAGGACAGAAGCTGGCTAGGGGGAAGTGGTTAACCGTATGGCTCAATGGACGTGAGCACAGCCAGCAGCCATGGCAAGGTTAATGGGATGATGAACTGCACTGTGTGTATGCCAGGAAAGATGACATCCTCTCAAACCAGCAGAGTCACAGTTGGCCATGTATACCTGATGTTTCAGTGCATACACCAGTGTCTTCACCACCTAAATCTCCAAGGTGGGGAGGGCAGAGGGGCAGGTACCCATCTCCATTTTCCTCGAGCCCATAGAGCTGAGCCAACTAGCTCCTGAACCCTTCTTAGACCAATAGGAAGCAAGTCATCACTGTTCTCCTATTTTTCAGCTATTAAGACTGCTGAAAAACATTTCGATTTTGAAATGTCACAATAGTATAAGAAAGAAAAAATGCATTTAATTTACTTATTCTTTTTCTGTTTCACAGATCTGACTATCCTAAATGACACCTTCAAAATCCTCAGTGGCTTATGAGAACTGGAGTTTGCTGATTTCTGAATGTCTCATGAAACTAAGAGGACAAGCTTACTTTAAACCATTAAAAAAAAAGACACAGCAATGTAGTTAGGGATTGCATGAACTAGATTGCAAAGTCGCTCTGTCCAGCCTCCCAGCTTTATGATGACTTCTTTCCACACTGCCTTGCATTATGTCCATTTCTTCTTGCATTGTAAAGATACCAGTCCTGCACAGATATCTATGTATGTCTGTGAAACTTCCAGCAGGTGCTTTAATCTGTCAGTGTGATTTAAGTCACAAGCCAGTTATGTTGGGGTTCTGCTGTTGCTAACACTCCCATGCTTAACTGCCTCCCTTAGCAGAGTTCAGCACATGTGCAAGAGCTTACAGGACTGGCTATTTGCTTGAGAACACTTATAAAGAGACATTATGAGGGCTATAAATATTTGGAAAGTGGCCAAGACCAAGTTTTGAAACAATAAAAGTAACATTGGGGGTGAAATTACAACTTCTATTGTCAAAAGAGCAGTGCTTTATTGCAATTTACTGGCCTTTTTATTTTCCTCCCTAGAAATTAATGGAATATTTGAAGAAAAATGTTGCAGGATGTTTTTGTTTGGTTGGTTGGATTGTTTTTTTAACACAGCTTCTGCATTTTTTTCTGGAAGCAATCATTGCTGCCTTTGTTTCAGACACTGAAAGAAGCAAGGTATATCAGAATACTAGAAGAGTCTTAGCTATGCTTGTGCATAATCTGAAGTATTATGCTTTTGGTTTAAAAGATCATTCTTTTAAAATGCTTCTGTTCCAGCAAGTGCTTAAAAATATCAGTAAAATCAGAATGTTCCTGGCAAATCAGCTTTGTGACGCCTTATCCATTAAGGTTACTTACTCAAAATCATGCAGAAATTGATTCAACATGGAACATGATCCAAGTCATACAATGTGTCTGCTTGCCTAGATGCAACAAATTACAACATCTGACAAAAAGTACATAAAAGGAGCTCACAAAGACGATTGTAGGAAGGAATGATTCACAGAAAACATCATATGTTGATGACAGTTGAAAGGTAAACAATGCGTCTATCGTTATAAAAAGGGGAGGAAGGCAGATTAGTGGAATAAAGAAGCCAACAACCTAGCTGTAAATACATGGAAGAAAACAAAAAAAAATAAGCCAACAACCAGTGAGGCTTTGTTAGAGACGAACTATATCAAACAACTCATTAATTTCAGGAAGATAATAGCATAGTTCCCCTTTGTCCTTAGGGAGAAGTATAGACATCATATAACAATTTTAACAAGTTTTTTTTGGTGGTGTGTCACAGAAAGACCACATGAGCAAGCCAGGGGAGTACAGAATGGATGAAGCACTTACAGGGGAGTCATAAAGCTGTTTGGAAAGCTGTATTTGGAGAGAAAAGACATGAGTGTGAAGAAGTTACATGGTGATTCTGGAGTTTTACAACTGTTTGTCCATGATCCAGTGATAATATTTTCATTAATGACCTTGTTGATAGAGAAAAAGAGGTTGTTTATTAAAATTTGGAGATAGTGAACAAACTAAGTGTATCTGCAAGTGTGTCAGAAGAGAGAATAAATCAGGAATGATCTAGATGGGTGCTAGAACTGGGGTTAATAAAAAGAGACTGTAATTCAGCGGGGCCAAGGGGAAAGTACATAGACAGGAATCATCTACATCAATAAACTCATTCTCAAAAATATCTGTATAGGAAACATTTCTACAGAAAAGATCTGGGTATCTGAATGAGTTATAAGCTCAACAAAAGCCAATAATTTCATGCTGGTTTTGGAAAAGGCAAATGCTGTATCAGAAGGTGTAAGTAGGAATAAGTGACATAGACTTTGGCCTCTATTCACAAGTCTGTAAAGCTTCAGCTGAATATTTGAACCTCTGTCCAGTTTTGGGCAGAACACCTCAAGAAATGTAGGAATCAATAGTAAAGAATCCAACAGAGTTCATGAAGAAAGAAAGAAGAACACAATCTCTGGCAACAGATTGAATGAGTTCTGATTGTGGCAGAAAGCCAGGGCTTGGCTGGCTCTCCACAGTACGGCAGACAAGCAGCGACAGTTACGTTATGACCAGAAAGATCCAAGCTATCTGTAATTGAAAAACTTGATAAAACTGAGGGTACCGAAGTGACAGAATAGAAGTCTGGTGATGACTTTTGCTGGAAGTCTTTAAGGACAGTTTAGACAATACTTGTGAAGGTTAAGATAAATACCACTGATCTACCCTCCAGGACAAGGAGAGGATTTCTTAAGGGGCTATAGAGGGAATGATAGTCATTTATTCTCTAAAGTGTTGTTATAAAGCTTCTATAAAGAATTGAATTTGAAATTGTTACGGATAGTTTACTCATGGAAGAGTACTCAAATGTCCATTCAGGAACTGGATCCTCATTTTAACTGGAACTGTGTAGTGAAAGATTCCTTCCTGTACCAAGAACACCAGACAAAGCCATATCAAAGCTTGCAAGATCAGGTTTCAACTGGCTTTGCTAATACTCAACAGAAACTGCTATCTTTGTAAGACCTTTTTTTTTTGGAATTGCACATAAACAGATCTGTTACTTTGTTCAGTCCAAAATTATGACCTTGGCTGAAATGATGTTTGCTTGAATCCAATACTGGGAAAGTCTGTTCCAAGAAAAATTGCATGCAGCAATGACTTGAAAGAAGAGAAGGAGCCAATATCAAGATCATTTTCTTATTCTGGAAATTCTGTCCAAAAAATGAGAGCTTTCCATCATGCAGATAAAATATTGAAACCCAAGACAGATGGAGACAAAAATCAGAAAACTTCTATCAGGAAGAACCTACTATGGAATAAATTCAGTACCAGACTTGATATATTGTGATTTAGTGACATGCCTCTCTATACTGAAGTATGACTAGAAGTGCCAGTCCTGACGGATGCTGTGCACCTAAACAAAGCACACTCCATATTTCACTGATGTGGGCCTAGAATCTGAACTAAATTCTACTGGACAAACTTGCAAAGAAAAGCTTGGATAGGGAGAGAGGCATCTGGCTCCATGAGCTCCCCCCAGGAACTTGGTATAACTCTTCATTGTTAAGGCACTGGTATGACAGATAACTGGCACACATACAGGCCATGTATGTGTAGAAACTATGAAGTCATTTGCTGAAAGTTATATAAAATCATGGTAACTATTAGCTGAGTGGTATGTGATAATTTAAAAAAAAAAACCAACCTTTTTTTTTGTTGTTGCAGATGACTCCAGAAGATCTACTTTTTTAACCTGAAAAAGCAAAAGACAAAAAGGATACTTGCAACAGCAGAAAGGATGAAGCTGGGGTGCTGAGTCACTGCAATTAGAGGGAGAAAACATTATTAACTCTCTCTCCCTGATTATATAGGACTATTCTCTTATGGTACAGCCCCCAGTGTATTGCAAAAACTTGTTTAAAATAATTCAGTCACTCCTCATGGGATGCAACTCTGCTAACTAATCATTTTGATTTCTTTTTCCCCTGATTCCTCTACCCACAACTTACATCCTGCATTACTAGCCTTTGGATGACCTGCATACAAATTCCTTTCCATAAATGGAACTTGCACCTTTCAAAAAACCCATACGTTGTTGTCACATCCATCTCCAATTTCATTCTGGGTTGGCCAAAGCTACAACATAATGTTCATATTTATTTCTGGTAATACCCTTTCATAAATCAGTCCTTCCAGTGCCTAAACACATATCTTACTTTTTCTCTGAACATCTTCCAACCTATCAATATCTTTCTGGAATTGAAGGACTTAAAATCATATCCAGTGTTTTGTGTGAATCATTATTTCAGATGCATTTTGCATTATTAAGTCCTATAAGTAATTAAAAAATAGAAAAGCTACATTCCAGTAACACTGAGCCATAGGATGTTGGTGGTCTGCTCTGTGCAGTGTGAATAAATGGGGTGCCTCATGCAGGACACTACTGGGAAAAACCCCCAGTCATCATGGCCAAAGTAGATTGGACCTGCTTTACAGTCCTCTGCAGCTCATGTTTTCCAGTCCAGTCTGTTTACTGTTTAAATCAGCTAGTGAAGAGATACAGTGGTGAAATTCACCTCTGTGCACATAATCTGCATGATGTTTAAGTTTCCATTTGAGACCTTTTTTGAGGCCTGAGATGTTCTCAGAATGTTTTCTAGGCTCTACACTGACTGTATGTTTAATCCTAATAGTTACAAAAATTAGTCACTTCCATATAAGTGGCCCACAACATGTATTAAAGCCAATTTTTAATTCAGGTTTATGCTTTTCCTTCTCTCCCTTCTTTTGCAGCATGTTTCCTGAGGGAGCTGGGGGGCATGGTTTGCATCAGGCATCAGGAAGGAGGAAGGTGGGCTCTGGTAACTGGAAGGGTTTAACACAAGAACTGCTCCAGACCACTACTTTCTTATTTCACCTTGAACTCATCCTGCCTTGGCTCTGGGACCTGTGCATGGCAGACCACTTCTGTTTATACACTTCCCAGCATTTATGTTGCTGCCTGTTTCACCTGCTGGTGGTTCTGCCTGATTTTCTTATTAAGCATAGGTAGATTGAGAGCATCATCATACAGCAGCTCTACCCTTGGGTGCATGAGCCATGTCAAGACTTCAGCTGACACCATTCCCAACTTTCCCAACCCGACCAAGGATGAAGCAGTGCCCTAATTTGCACCCAACTCTGAAAGCAAGTGGCTGATACTTCAGGAACACTGCCAGTATGGTTATTTCCTTGCAGAGTTTTATTTTCAAGGAAGCTGTGATGAAGCTACATTTACATACCTATTTTACATGTTGCTATTCCGTGCTGACAGTCAAATGCTAGAAAGAGGGGAGATGCCCACAACACCACATCAACACAAATCATGAAATGGTCATTTGTAAATGCACCTATTCTGATCTCTGTTGGTGTTCTTTGCATACTGCTTGGTATCTTCCTCTTTCCTCCTAAGAACAAACAGTTAAGTCACAAACACGCTAGCTCTTATGTGGCCTGGTCAAAACCAAAGATACTACCTGGGGGAGCTGGAAGACTTTCATGTGGGACTATAAGAGCAGGCCTTCTGTTGCCTAAGAATCTGTAAAGCAGATTTAGTTGCTTTAAAATGATGGCTGAACTGTTATCACCTGCTGTGCTTGTGTTCTTCCCATCACTGTTGATACAACTTAGCTTGGAATCTGTGTCTCTAATAAAACATTTGAGTGTTTTATTTTGCATTTTATTTTGTTGTGGTGTTTTGGTTTTTTATTTATCCACATCAAAGTCATTCATAATTCCCAGAGTTTTCTACACTGAACTGTTTGCTTAAGCAAAGACTTTAGTGATGGTGTGAATTATTTATTTATACAGTCTACTTTTAAGTTGGGGCCAACGTTAATTTGGCTGGGTCAATGGTATTGTGGATTTAATTGCTATGTAAATAGCTATGGAGCCTATGTCTTTAATTAGTGTGTTAATTTCTACACAATTTATGAATAAAATATACTCATTTTGATATTTTATAGAAGTTATTTTATTAATGAAGAATTTATCAGTGTTATGCCAATTCCCTTGCCTTTTGTTAATTATATGCCTCTCTTGCATTTTCTGATATGTTAATTTTGTTTGGTATAAATATTTGTCCTCATTAAGATGAATATGTTGTCAGTGTTGACTCTTCCCCCCAACAGACAACTTAAATGTGACTTAATTTTTTTATATCGTGGTTCTTACTGATTTATAAGGACCATCTAGCTCCATCTTCTATCAAGTCCTCTTCAGCAAGGTCTAAAATTTCACTGAAGGAACAGTATAGCTTTCATACATGGTATCCATGCTGTGCTGATAGGGATATAGAATACGATCTAGCTGTGTTTCTCACAAAAGGGGAGAAAGACAATTTTATGCTAATAGCACTGTCCCTTTTGTGAACTTCTGCTGCTAGATTGGTAATTCACGCATGATGTGTGCTAAGAGGCTTAAAATGTGCAGATATGGAATGAGGGGGCGTGATCAGAAGGAGGCTATGGTGCCAGAGTGCTTCTAGGGCAATGGGAGAGCCATGAACTTGTATAGGAATAGCTGTGTCCCTCTGAAAAGCAAGGACTTTTTAACCTCACATTCCTAGCTAGGGTAATTCTGACTCCCTTTTCCTCTCAAAGAACAGGAAAGCAAACAACCAAATAAAATTGACATACAACCATGAGTCTTCTTTTGAGACATAGTTTGCTTATTTTTGCTTGCACATTAGCTGCTGACATGCCAAGACCACAAGGGATGTACGGGGGATGTACCGACTGCAGAAGGAGAAAGGAGGGGAGGCAGGTGTGAAACGCTCAGAAAAGGCAACAGCAAGTCTACCTCTGTGAAATGAGAGGAGTGGGAATGGCAGCTGCAAATGGTTGTATTAAGAACCAGCATCATTTTAAAAACATGGAGTCCCTTGGTTTTGTCAGGCATCTACACAATGATTTGAAAGGAGAGCTGTTAAGGGAGGCCTTTCGGAGCTCAGACTCAGTGCCGAAGATAAAACTTGCTATCAGAAGGAGGCAAAATATTGACCCTTGGCATGATTTGGGAACCTAAGGAGTTCAAGGAAACAGAGAGGCAAAGTACAGCCTGAAAGCAACTTTACAGGAAATAACAACTATGTAATTATTGAATCAATTAAATGAAGCATATGAAGTAAAAAATAATGTAGCACAAAAATGAAAAAGAATGATGTGTCTTGAATAATTTTTCTAAATAACAGAAAAGTTTCTTCACACTGCAATTGTATAACCTTTAAGATGCTAAGAAACACTGACAGTTGGGTGAGCACTTAGAAGTAAATATTGGTCAAGTTTCAGGTATTCATGCAAAGGAGTCAGGCTTTCACTGTAACTAGGGGGTAGGAAAGCTGATATGCATGAAAGCTCATGTGCAATCGGGGCATGAGCTCAATGCTGAATGAGCAGCACCTTAGAGCAGAATCTTCTTTTTTTTTTTTTATGAGCCAGTCACATCTGAAAACCACATTAATAATGACATGAAAAGCAGATGTTCTTAGTTTAGTACACTGCTCTGAAGAGACCCTATCTAATATTAAGCCAAATTAAGCTGAGGTTACCTGATCTTGTATCTCTTGGCTTCTTATAACTGTTAAGAAGAGTTCAGTATTTCTACCACTCTTTGTCAGAACATGCAAGCTTTCTGTTTAATTATGCTTCACCTGTTACAGCTTCTAACTTATTCTAGGCCACAAAAAATTGTCAGGAGAAGACAAATCAAAGGAAACTGTCACAGCTGAGAATCAAAACTTAACAACAGCCACACTAATAAGGATGCAAACAAGTCCGAGGAAGCAAAATTTGATGCAGCTCTAAGAACACAGATGAGATAAACCACTGGAGAGTAGATCATCTGAGAGTTACTAGGCAAACTGTGTCAGGGTCAGGAAATCCCCTGAGCTGAGTACAGTTGGAGGCTGGTACAATGCTCAGAGAGTGTCATGCTTACTTGTCCATTTCTCCTGCTTCTCTTTGCAGGTACATACAGCTCCTGCTGCACAAAAGGCAGGTCTGTGTGGATCTTGCTCTGGGTTACTGCAGATCATGCCCTAACTTTGAGTGATGATCTTCTCCTTTGATTTGTCTTTCCTTGACTCCCCTTGCTGGCCTAACTTGGACTAAGAAGGTTTAATACAGAGAGTATAATTTGTGGAGTTCACCTTGCAGGCACTCGGTAGTCTGTTTGAGGGAGTAAGAAGTCTGTTAGCATTATTATAGCCACTCTGTCACTCTCTCTGTTCAGCTCCTTTCATTAAAAACTGGCTTTATTTCCCCTGCATTTGCAGCGCACCCAACATAACGAAGTCTTATGAAGCGCCTTGAGCACTTGTGGACTGCTGGGAGGCCTACACATGGATTCCAGGGAGTAGGGAAGGGAAGAAGAGAGTCAGGGAGGGTCCACTCAGGCCAGAAGTGGTGTGCAGGGAACGTACAGTGGGAGCCACCAAGTCAACCTCAACCCACCAGCTGTCCTGTGTCCTTCACGGCTGATACGCTACAGGATTTGCAGAAACTCTGCCCCCTGCATTTAATAGGGAGAGTGTTTTACTCAACACTTGTACTAATTGTGTGAAGACCGTAAGTATATGGATATGTGTGGGTACCTATTTGAGCAGTGCTTCACTACAAGTACTACAAGTAAGCCTAAATGGTCAGGTTTGTGCTATCTACTGAGATAAGATTGTATGTCAAAAGACAGATGGAGGATCCAGGCCTGCATATGGATGCAGACCATGCCTGCATAAGTCACCAAGGAACACAGAGAACCTCTTCTGATGCTTGAGGTCTTTAGCATGTGGATTACTTTCCACTGCAGAAAAATTTAGAGGTCACCAGGCTTATATCAGTTGTAGTTAAAACTAGAATTTGAACACAGATTTAAAAGTAATCCAAGAGTAATCCACTGAGCTCCTTGGTGAGCCATCTCTTATCTGTTTCTGCTATTTGAGTTTTGCCATTTTTTGACTGTGACTACATTAACATTTTCCTTTCTACTTTCATTGTTTATTTTTCTACTATGCTGCTAATTTAGCATTTTTTTTAAGTGCAAATGTTTTCAGGCTTCCTCTGAAATTATTTGATCGTATACATTTGTGGAGTGCTTTAACGTCATCTGCTACTTACTTCTATAACACACATTGTAGACAATGTTGTGATTTGTTTGAACATTAAGATCATTTGTGGATGGAAGCCAGCATACTGCTTTCACATCATAGATCTGCACTCAATTGTGTAACATTTGGATCCGGAACATTTAGAATTAAATGTTTTCTAAATGTTTTGAGAGCTTTTCTCGACAGAAGCTCTGCTGCAGTGTTCACATTATTCAGGTAACAGATCTCAATGTGCACTGCCTCTGAACAGCGGGACTTTGAAGACTTCAGCCAGGAGGTGACATGATTAGTTAATCTTGCTTTTTTTTTTCTTTGTTGCCTTTCACCAACTCTATTTTATTACACTTGAAAATTACAAAACAAAACAAAACAAAACAAAACAAAAAAACAACTTCTGCCAAGAGCAAATTTGTTTGTAATTTTTCCTTTGTTTGCACTGAGATTTCTATATTTGCATATGATTGCCATTCCTTCTTACATTGAAATCAATTCCACTGTAGTGTCACTACAGTCTAAGTAAGGGATATCCTACCACATTTCAACACAATGAAGACTGATTGAAGTGTCAATGATTTCAGCTGTGTTTTGTATTACAAAGTTAAACATGTTCTATTCCATTTAAGCAAAACAATCCCAAGAAATAGAGATGACAAGATAAAGGGCAATAGTCAAAGATGTGAGGTCTTTAGTGAAGCTTACTGAAATAGGAAAAAGAACCTGATTATACGGCTGTGCTTCTCTTTCATGTATTTATTTTTCAAATTGAAGTGAATGATGTCCCAGTACAAAGAAATTTCTTTAGAACACTGTATTCTGTTCCCCAGCTGTTCCTGAAATTGGTCATAAGACTTGATTTATGAGGACAGAGAGGAAGCACACACAGGTAAACAGAGAAGGATGCTCTGGGAAATTATAAGAACCCACATTATAAGAAGTCCATTAGATTTCACTTTTTAAATAATTAAACAGCACATTCTTATCTCATGAAGTAAAAATGGAGCTTTTGCAAAGGGCAGCCTCATTTTCTTGAGAAAATATGATGCTTCTGCTTTCAAAAAACAGAACGCAGTTTGAAATGTGCAGCAGAAATTCTGGAGAACACATAGAAATCAATCAAATTTCATTACAAATGCATATTAAAAACTAGAACATTTCTTTACATAGACATTCACTATTTATGCAAGTCAACATGAAGTAATAACTCTGCAGTTATTTGTGGACCAACATCATTTATTGGTTGAGCTCATCAGATATTTTGCAATAAAACAAATTTTCTTTAAAGGGAAAAACTGTACCTTGAAAGCAAAAATGTTTGCAGAAATAGCTGTTCCACTAAGCTGTTGAGTGCTTTAAAAGCCAGTTATCCTAGGGTTGTGCCAAATCATACTGATTCAACCAAAGGGTTCAGAAGCTGTGCTTTTTGGCTTTGTGGAAGGAATTCTGGAAGCCTAGAAAACTTCAGTCACATCTCAGATTTTCAGGTCATTTAACCTTGTTACTTTATGTTGCAGGCTTCCCAAACTTTTTTAATCTTTCAGGCTGGCCAGGGTAACACCAAAAGTAATTTAATTTTTCATTACAAAATAAGAACAAACCTTTTGCTATCTCAAAACTTCCTACAGGGTTGGGATTTCAGAAGTCTGAATTTAGTTTCTGACTTTTTTTCCTTTTTCTGAAAATGCTTGAAATGTTCTTAGTTGTGATGATTAGTCTGAAAATTCAGACCAAAACCACGAGGTTTTATGTATTTTTTGGTGTCCTTTACTAGGCTTCTGTTTGCATTTTTAATTATCCAGCAAGGAGGTGGACATAGCAGGATGCGGTTAAGATGCCTGTAGTGTTTCAAAAATATTAGTAAGTCGTGACAAATCAAAATCACTAATGCACAGACTGTTATTTATTTATTTTCATAAATTATTTTCAAATACATATTACAGTAGTGGAATATGAGATAAAAGTTGCCAGAAACTGGGTAATTTCCTGTCTGGGTAACTAGAGACTAGTTTCCTAGCTCTAGGAAAACTGATCAGCTACAAACACTGAGCTTTATGCATAGGACTACACATTCTGAGTACTTAGAGACATAGGGAGGCACAGCTTCAGGCAGGTACTTTCAAAGTCCTAAATGCACAACACTGAACAGTCAGCCAGATACTTTATGGGTTTGTTTCCCTTTCTCAAGCATGAACAACTGCACAAAAGTGTACAAACCTAAATGGGAAACAATTCCCTCTGTTACAGTTAGCAAGCGGTTGATGAAAAATGTATACAGCAAACAACATTGGTAGTGATCAGTTGTAAGCAATCCTACAGGTCTCAAACATCAGATCTGTTGGGTGTTCTTGAGTGCTCTTTGCTGACAGCTAAGACCAGTAGAGTACTCCAGTAACACTGTCTTGGGCGTTCAACATGAAGAATGTGTTGCAAAGCTCTTACAGTTGGTATTCAAGTTTTGTGTGTAAGAAACCGCACGTACACGGTAAGACCACATACAACAACAACAGTTCTGCTGGCTCATCTCTCCCATCAGTCAGGAATATCTCTCTGTTCTACCTGCTAACCAGCTTCACCAGCCCCTTCTTTGGTTTTCACCGTTCTCCTTACGACAGTGCATTTGACAGCTGTGACAAAAACCTGAATACCCAATTGCTACTAAACTTAAGACTGAAAAAATTAGGTGCCTGAAAGCACAGATCTTTTTGATTCTTCCTGGTACATTTATAAATGAGATTTCCTTTATTCAGGTGGTTCAATCAAGACAAAAAGTGTTTTAAAAGTGCTACCGCCAGGAGAATTTTAAGGCCACAATATCTAAGCAGTCTCTGAAGATAAGTACAGCTGTAGAATATCCTGTCTATAGTTGTCTGTCACCTGTTTCAACTTGTGACTCTAAGCACAAGAGGAAAGGCTCTGATGTTTTTGAGTGCCTGGTTAGAGACTCCCAAGTGATAAAGAACGTAGTAAGAAGCAACCAGCTTTTGAAAATCAGTCTCCTCAAAAATATTGCTAGACTTCCAAAACCTGTGACCTCCAAAATCACTTTTCAGATATTTGCAGTAATTGCAGCCTACAAACAGTCTTCAGACAATGCTCATTAAAGGTTATTGTGTTCCAAAGACTGAACAAATAAAGAACATGGCTTATACTTAGTTATGGTTTTGTATCTCATTGGTGGACTGAAATGTAGAGGGTGGAGAAGCTGTCTATGCATCTAGAAATCTATGATCATGAAAAGTTATCACTCCTCTCTAAAAATACATCTCAACACCAGAATAATTTAGATATTTTGGTTAACAGGGAAAGACAAGCTTGATCATCAGAGATCAAAATTTCACAGATCAGATTTCCCAGGTTTCTGAACCTCAGTTTCGTAATGGCCTTCGTCTCAGTGCTTCATTTTGTAGTTTCACTGAACTCAGTGGGACTGCTCATATGCATAAAATTAAGCATGTCCTGAAAATGAGCTGGAACAAGGTTTCTCTGCCTTGCTGTATTTTGCTCAAAATAGACACCCAGAGAGATATGCAAATGTGCACAAGCAGGGTTCAGTGATAATTTTTATAAACCTGTCTTTTCTCATTGAATTCTGACACACAAAAAAAAAAAATGCAAGGAATGTGTGAACATTTGTGCAACATTGTAGAGTATCATTACGATGCTTTGTGTTTCCCCTGGAGCACAAATGGAGCAGTGCAGGACATCCAGCATGGGTAGGCAGCTTTACCACTTTTGGCAGTGGGGTGTTTCATTCTGCCATCTCTTGCAAGGCTGAACTAAACACAGACCCCATCTCTGATCACAGCCAAAGGTAGAGCTTTCTAACCTGATACATCTGCAGCTGTGTCTAATGTTAAACATGCACTTTCTTTTATTACACTTTCACACTTCAGTGAAAGACAAGCCTATATGAAACTAAAAAATGCAGCTTATTTTACCTAGATCCCACACCAGGACACTTAGAAGACAAAGTCAGCTAGATATCTTCAAACATCAGACTGTGACCTTTTTTTGTGGCCTCTGAGGGAAACCAATATGTAGAAAAGCTTTAAAAGGCAATTGTAGGAGGCCTATGAAGAACCACATACAATATGTAACTTTCTCCCTGTAAATGAGTAGGGCAGAGCCTCTTTTAGTACCATACCTTTCAGTTTCTGTATCACTGCTAACAAAGATGATGGAGAACAAATTCTGAGCAAGACCTGCAGACTCTCCTCTTTTTTTAACAAAAAAATATCCTATAAAAGCTTTTCTACACAATACATCCAAGCACAGCCCTGAAAATCCCCTTCTACAGGAGTGTATCGATAAGAACCAAAATGATGCCAGTTAAAAGCCTCTATCACAATTGGTCAGTAGTACAAATATCTATGCTTTTAGGTAACAATTACGAGACCTTATTTCTAATAACAGTATTATGTAAATACTGATCAATGGTGCCAGCAGATCACTTTCATAACAAGGTACAGAGAGCAAATGCTTTGTGGAACACAGTAATTGATTGAATATTCAGTTGGCTATATGCATATTGACATATTCTTTGCCTGAGGAACCTTAAGAGTATGTACAATAAAGAAAGTAATTTATTATCACATCTCCCCCAGATACATTACCTTATTCATACATACTTTTTTGAGACTCAAACCTGAACTGAGCTACCCAAAATGTCTGTTGTGACTTGAAACAAGTAACAGATGCTTCTGGAGGCTCTAGCAGAGTCTAAGACCTTAGCAGGGTGGGAAGATATGTATCATGTTTCCCTCCACTGCTCTCCCCTTCATTTCGGTTCCCTTGGGAGCTGGTGGCACTGTGAAGCTCTGGCATTACCTGAGCAGGGGCACCAGTTCTGACAGATGCAAGGACATATTGCAGGAGAGAAGCAATTTGTATGCAGTTGTAGTTACTGAATACAGTGGTTGGGTTGGAGGTGGTGACTGCTTTTTCATTGAACTCGTTTTCATGAGAAAGCCATGCATCGACTGAGAGTAGCACAGTAGTACTGCTTTGGAGATCAGAAAGGAAGCTGAGCTTAAGCCCTTGAAACTGCAAGCTTCTGGAGATCTGGCTGAGCTCTGAACCTGGTTCTTGCTTGGCAGGCAGCTGTTTAGCTGGGTTCTTCCCCATCCCATCAGATTCCTGTAAGGGACAAACCAAAATTCTGAAGTGATTTTACAAGGTAAGTTCAACTCGAGGTATGAACTTGGTAGTTCAAGATCGCCCCTGATTTTTGAAGCACTGGTCTTGAAAAGAAAAGGCAATTCCCAAGGCCCTCATTGTGAAAAGTAAGAGGATGTTCCTTCTAAGTTTAGTCTACAAATCGATTACGAATCTCTTAAAATCAAGTTCTTGACATGAAACACCCAAAACTTCTTTATACTCTGCTCTCATAACCATTCTCCCACCTATGCCATCCACCGTAGAATTTCTGTTCACAGCAATCAGTATTCTGGGGCACAGACTCTTTCGTTTCTTAATGCAAAGCCTTACTTACACTTCTTTCAGTAGGCTGCATGCTAATGAGCACAGTTTGCAACCTTTCACTGTCAGTGAGAAGTCCCAGGGTAGCTTTCCCTGATTCCTGGTTGGTGGGATGCACTACACATGGCACCCTCTAATGGGGGAAAAAAAGCCAGCTTATGCCTTGTCAAACTGCAGTTAAAACGAGTTAACTTAAACACAATGGGTACTTCATGTTTCACATGAAGCTGGCATTCCTCAGGGATCTTCTCTTCTGGCCTTTAACATAGATTCAATGTAGTCATCAGCTTTGCTGTGCTTCGGAATCTGGAGGTTGAAAAGCTGAAGTGGCACACATTTTTGTACACAGCACACATAGCTGCACATGGTAGCAGTTGGATCTGTTGGTGGCATACAACTCAGCGTGGTCTTTTAAGAGGTGTGCTTACTATTACTTAGATTACTGCATCACTGAGATGTAATGGAGATATCTCTGAGTTAGTCACAGCACAAGCATCTCCAAGGATTTAACCTCTAAGGACATCAAAATGTCTAAGTGCTTTCTGTAAGATGACACACCATTTCAGGACTGAGCTGGGAACAGAAACTAATTCTTTTCAGAAATTCTTTTTGATGTAGCCAGAGGAATATACAGTGGATGTACACGGTGCTATGAATATTTATGCATATTATGTTTACACATTATTTGACAAAACTTCATCAGAATATATTAATACTGTAAGTTAATATTTTCAAAGAATAATAATTATATAAGTTAGTGTCCTCCCAGAATTTAACCTGTCTGTACATTTTTTCCTGAGAACTGCTGAAGTTTCAGGCTATATGCATGTGAAATGTAACTTGGAATGGACTCGGGAGAAGAATCCTGCATTAAGTTCAGTTCCTGTCTCAATTATGTCTGATTGTGTTGTCCAGTTTAAGGCTTGTTGCTTGATTTTGAAGTCTCGTGAAACTTAAACCTCTAGTTGCTTTCATAGTTTAAAAGCTGTCATTTCACTTTATGCATGAAGAAATGTTTTTCCTGTCTATGTTAAAGCAAATCACCCAGCTCTCTCACAGAGTTTTGAAAGTGTCTTCTGGGATACTGCAGCACAGTGTTTCTTGTGTGAGAGCAATTTGCTCTGCCATTATACTGTCTGCAGGTATGCAGCTGTATTGTTTTACTGTGTTGATCTTGGAAGGCGCTGGAAAGCCCATAAACTGGAAAGCAATTGGTTTCTAGCTGAAGCTTTACTTCTTCCTAGCCCACTGTGCTCTCCAAGGGCATCTCAGCGGGATTTTGTTAAAGAGGAAAAGGAAGATGCAGTTGTGTTCAGAGTTGAGGCAGATGCAATATTACTCCAAATCAAGGGTTACATCCTGATCTGTTTCTTACTCATGTCTTCTATTGGCTCATATAGATCTTGAGTGCACCTCATCCTGTGTCTATGTCAGCTGCCCACAACTCCCACCACCCGGTTCCACATTTCTCTCATCATGGGTAGACTGTGCATTTACTATATCCACAGAAATACTTCAAAGGCAAACGCAGGCAAACTCTTGAAACATGGATGATGAACACATGCCAGACAGAAAAAGCACTTCCTGCAGAGGGGCAGAGAATCGTGTAACTGGTGCTAACTTACAGAGCCCAGACACTTTCTCTTAGATGTACCACAGGCAGCAATGACTTCCTCAGTCTATATTCAAGGCTCCCCAATAAGATTCATAAATGGGAAAAAGCATGGGAGGCAAAGGCCACAGGCTGCAAGAGAAAGAGAGGTGAGGGGAAAAAGCCTCGTTCCATGAAACAGCACAGAGCTGCTCTGTAAATGGAGCTGGCATGTATGTGAGCTGCTCATAGCTTGCAAACAGTGATGGAAGTGAAATGTGTGGAGTTCATGGGGAATTTCTATTGAGCCCCATGCAGTTACTGAGGCATTCCTCCTTAAATTTAAGCAAGTTAATTACAATAATATATGTGCTACTTCAGCGTGATGCCTGATGATCATGCTGTGGAGAAAGGAAAGAAAATCTTGCTTGAGAGAAAATGTCATTATCTACCCAAAGCAAATACAAATCTGGAACGTGATGTATACTTTTTCAGACATTTTACAATTGTCAGTCCCATAGTGCGTGGATCTGATTCACAATACAGTACACATAGTCAGCTGTTCAGCGTGTTGCCCCGTTGCTAAATATGAAGACAGAAAATAAGTAGGTAGGTCACTTCCCGCATCATTAACACAGTGGGAGTGGGGAAAAGTCTGAAAAATAAGGTTGTAGAAATAGCCATGAAAGCTTGTTGGAAGGTAAGCACTATCCAACAACCAGCCATGATTCCCTTCCTTTCTTTCTTTTTGTCTCTTCCAATGTCTTATTTTCAGTTGTTCCTTCTGGAATGACTGAAGAAGAGGCTGAGAGGTGTCCTTATTGCTCTCTACAACTACCTGAAAGGAGGTTGTAGAGAAGCAGGTGCTGGCCTCTTCTCCCTCATAACTAATGACAGCAAAAGAGCCACAAGTTGCCACAAGGTGCCACAAGTTGCACCAGGGGAGATTCCGATTGGATATGAAGAAAAAATTTCTTTAGTGAAAGAGTAGTTAAACATTGGAACAGATTGTCCAGGGAGGTGGTGGAGTCACCTGGAGGTATTCAGAAAATGAGTAGATGTGGCACTTCAGAGCATGGTCTAGTGACCATGGAAGCATTAGGTAGAAGGTTGGACTTGCTGATCCTGGAAGTCTTTTCCAACCTTGATGCTTCTATGACATGTAGTAATTTCTCAATAATATTTCATTTTGAAATGCTATTAGAAAGGACCATCTAGTTGGACAAAACCCAATTCTTGTTCTTTGAGGCATTAATATAAACCCAGCTTTGTGTCAGATGCTGACTCTGAGCAGGGAGCAGAGGGCAGAGCTTGCCCCAACAGCCAGTGCTCATGCCTCCTTGTGGGCTGGGAATGGTGGTGGGCCAAGCTGCCTGCAAGGATGGGGCTTGCTGCCCTGACTCTCACCTGATGGCATGTCAGAGCCTGCATGATGGCGTTGGGCTCATGCTGGAGTAAGTGTCCAGGACTTGGAGACATGTCAAGGGCACATGGCCCTTGGGTCTCTTGTGTGGTCATGCAGAGCTGTGCTCTGGAGCATATCAACTCGATGTGAGCTGTGTGGGTCCCTGGTGCTGGCACATCCCCCTAGCTGCACCCTGGCACCACAACACTGCTGCAGGCTCCCATCTGTCAAGTGCCCAACTGTGGATCTATGGTTGCCTTGTGTCACGCTCCAGAAAAGCAAAGAGCTGGTGTGGGTAAGGGCCTGGGAATCACTGAGGGACTACGAGAGCACAAGAGATCTTTATATCAGAGCACAAAACATGACGGTCACCATGAGGTGTCACTCCACTGACAACGAAAGGAAGGGCAGGCTTTTAATTTAGTAACTAACTTTTGTCAATAGCTGAAAGAATTTAGTGCTTGGGCTTGGAAGCTGTGGTACATACGGCTCCATGAAATTACACGCCAGTAAAGACACCCAAAAATCTCTAGAGGCCTGGCTAGAAGAGTACTGTGAACAGTTCTGCAAATTTCCCCACGAAGACCTGGAGGGTGTCTTACAAACCCCCCTGAAGATAAAAGAGTAGTTCCTTGTACGCGATTTGGAGGCTCGGTTGCCTTCAAGTTTTTGTTTAGTGTTGATAAGTGCTTTTTGTGTGCACAAGGTAGGGAGGGACCTTTAAACTGACAACAGCTCCCTTCCCACTCAAAGACAAACTGTTTTACTCAGCCCTAGGGTCTTTCCCAGACCTCTGTCCAGCCTGACCATTCCCTCACTTTGGAGAAATGTTGGCAGCAGGATACACTGCTTTCCCTGCCCATGTGCCTGTAGGACCTCCCCTTCCCCCAGCACAACGGTACCCCCCC
>JANHFX010024805.1:13211-23902 GCA_027560015.1 Chloroceryle amazona
ATAGAGAGTATAGAATACACAGTTTTGCTTCTAACCACATAACGATAACTGGTCCCGGCCCCTCTAACTATGACAGGGTATAAGTGGTGGGAGTACTTTGTTTTTAATTTGGAGTTTGGGAGTGACAATGAATAAAATAAATTGACCCAACCATTTTTTGGTATTTCAGTAGCAGAGTAAAATAGTTTTATCTCTTGACAGAGTTGGGAATTTCTATCTGTCAATGGTACCATCTGTTAAGCTGCCAAATCTCTGCTAATATTTGATCTAAAAGTCAATGTCTGTCCTTCCTGAAGCCAGAAGGGGACAGAGGAGAGAGGCTGGAATGACTTGTGATTTCAGAAGAAAGATGTTGATTAGGACTGGGCCCAGTACTCATCCCTGTTGGTGTCTCCCCAGCCTTCTTTTAGCCTCTGGTCTCTAAATGTGCTTTGCTCACTTTCAGCTACATTGTCACTGGTGAAGAAGGGCATAAATGGCCGTGGCTTCACATGCTTTTTTAACATGTTGTTGTTTATGAAGTTTTCTTCCATGTTAAATGATTCTGTGTGATTGTTTCTAATTATCTTTGTGTGATACAAACTGCCTAAATAAGAGGACAAGTAGACATAGCTGCCTAGTGACACCTAGTTAGAAATAGTTCCTCTTCTCATTCTTCCCTTTTTCTCAGTAGCTGTGTGAGGGACATAGAGCACAGGCAACGTATTCACATTTTTGATATAAGGTCTGCTACAGTATATTTATGTTTGGGTAGCTGGGGGAAACCAAACCATTTCTGGGAATGCTGGTGTTACTTTCAGGATTCACTTCTACCTGAATTACAAGAAGGAGAAGAAAAAAAATGAGAGGACTAGCACAAGGGTAATTTTTATTTTTTAACATGAGTCATAACGAAGCCCAGACCCTTTGAATTTTAATAAATTTATTTCAGCAGCTCCTGTGGTATTGGTGTAAGGTGATAAATTTCAGTTAATTCACGATACTGGCAATATCAGAATAGATAGGTGCTCTTTAAAAATAGATGTGCCTCCAAGGTGTCTCCCCCGGGGTGTCTAAACAAGTAAGAATTTCAGACTCTGCTACACCTTTGTTCTGTGCTGCAACTGTTCTGGCTGTGCTGGGTTAGTGGTTGGACTCAATCCGAAAGGCCTTTTCCAAAACTTTTCCAAAAGTGTTCTATTGCCTTGACAGAGCCAGCTCTTTTCTACTTCGGTGAGGAAATGAAATCTCATGCAGCTCCTTCTCCTGCTGCATCTGTTTGATGTTATACCACTCTCTGCTTGTGTGTAGCGCTGGTCTATGACTTGGCATGTGGGGAGTAACAGTTTGCAGTTTGTCCTTCCTGATACTGGGTTGGAGGAGATAATTTGGTAGCTGAAGTGATCTCTACCCCCTGTAACGAAACCTGTTGCGGCAACTTTGGTTTCTTGTGTTTTTGTAGCTGGAAACGTAAGACAAGGTCTATGTAAGAAAAATAAGAGCTCTGGGGAGACCTTATTGTGGCCTTCTGATACTTACATGGGACCTATAAGAAAGATGGGGACGATCTTTTTAGCAGAGCCTGTTGTGACAAAGAGTGATGGTTTTAAACTAAAAGAGGAACTAAAGGTTCAGACTAGATATAAGGAAGAAATTTTTTTTAGATATAAGGAAGGATTTTTTTTATGCTGAGGGTGGTGAGACACTGGCCCAGGTTGCCCATAGAGATTGTGGAAGCCCCATCTCTGGAAACAATCCAGGTGAAGTTGGACAGGGCTCTGAGAGACCTGCTCTAGTGGAAGATGTCCCTGCCCAGTGCAGGGGGGTTGGACTAGATAATCTCGAGGGGTTCCTTCCAACCCAAAGCAGTATGTTGAGACAGAATACTGGGGAGCAGATCTGGCTGGCTTTGCTCTCTAAATGGATAAAATGCAAGCTGATTGCGGTCCACAAGTTCATAGGTTCATAGAACATCCCAGGTTGGGAAGGATCTCAAAAGACAATCTGGTCCAACCTTTTGTGGAAAAGAGCCTAAATGAGATTGTTTGGCACACTGTCCAATTGAATCTTGAAACCCTCCAGCAATGGGTTCTGTACCATGTCCCTCGGGAGGTTGTTCCAGTGATTATTCTCACTGTAAATTGGTTTTTTTCTTACATCAAGATGAAACCTCTCCCAGTGCAACTTGTACCGTTGCCCCTTGTCTTCTCCATGTGGCTCCCTGTGAATAGAAATTGTGTGACCATACAGGGCAGCAAGGAATTGCAGAGGTGGGACCATCTAGTTTAGGCTCAGTGGTGAACCAGACTGTAGGATTTCTGAATTTTCAAGTAAAGGACTACAAACCTCTACTTTTGGGTTTTGGTTGGTTGTTTCAGTTTTGGTTTTTTTCCTTGCCCCCTTTCAGTGCTCTGGAGATGACAAGAATGTTGCATGGGACCATGTGTCTGGAGCCGCGGCAGTGCTGAAATACAGCAAGGGAATGTGGTGTGGGAATGTGGGCTGTGAAAGCTGAATGTTGTGCATTTCAATACCTCGTAATAATAGAGCATTTAATTCTCTTAACTGAAGCTATCCTTAGGTTGTTTAAAAAAGTTTTGATACTGGATGATTTTTCTTTTTCTCTTTATAAAAGCAGACAATAAATCTACTAGAGGTGATCTCTTTGAAACTGATAATCCAGACAGGGAAGAAAATTACAGTAGTGTTTTTTGGTTTTGTTTTAATTTAGTATTATTATTGTTTTAGGGGAGAAAGGTATAATTACCTTTTGGTAAGGTATTCGTAAGCAGGATACAGAAAGACGGGTGAAGTTGTGAGCAGAAAGATTCACACCTCTTGATTTTATTTCCTTTCCAGTTCTTTGAGCAATTTCATATTTTCTTTGCAGTTAAAAGAACACTCAGATTTCTGTATAGCAAATATATTTATTTTTTTTTTTGTTGGGTACTGATGTATTTTGTATAGCCAATATCTTCAGTTCTGTTAGCGGGATTTACAGCTGTTCCTTGTATCCTGTGTTTTCCACCCAATAGTAGAAAAGAGATGAAAGAAGAGTAATTTCTGCAGTTTCTTTGAGTGGTTGCAGTAAGACTAGTTTGTGTCTCCTCCTTAGCCATTCTTTGTGTGTTTCAAGTGTAAGTGAAGAGCTCAGAAGTGTAATGATCTGGGAGGTGTTGAAGTCTTTCAGATCACAACCTTTCTGTACAGTGACAGACTTGGGAAGAGCACTCAATCTCTTGGAGTGTCTCTTTTTTTTTTTCCCCTATGCTTGCTCTGTAAGAGGTGCAGAAGCACTTGCTACAATGCAGTGACCAACGTGCATCTACCTAAAACTTCTGATCAAATAAAATGCATGCAGAGCTTAAATGATGTGCATTGTGTTCAAATAAGTTGAAAAAAACTCCAAACAAACAACTGAACAAAAAACCCCAAACTTAAAAAAAAAATAAATGTTCATCTGTACTTGTATTAATCTATGTGAAAGCAGATTTTGGGGAGTTACTATGAGCTAGTCAGCTGTGTAGAAAACAGAGACATACACTCTAGTTTTTTGAAGCATTTGAAGCTTAGGCTTTTCTGCTGAAGAGGTGAACATAATCTTTGTTATTACATGAGTGTTTTGGTTGTACATCTGCATAATTATCATGCCAGTATCCCAAGACTGGTTTAAGTTGATTCTCCATTCTGCTTGTTGCTGGGGGGAAGTGACCTGACTACTACTAGGGGAATTAATTCCCCTGTCTCTATCGCTTCTGTAGCAGCTACTGGGCATTAGGTACTTAAGAAATAGTATAAAAGTCTACATAAAGAGTTGGAGCATTATCTAGTGTGTTGCTGAAGCCTGATAAAACCGTTCTTTAATTCTTTCTTCTGCACATGCTTCCCGTTTGCACTCCCTTTTCATTTGGTAAGAGGTTACTCTCTTTCTTATCATCTTAACAAATGTGTGAGCACGAGTGAAGGTATTTTTCTTTTACTTGAAGTCAAGGATGGTGATGTTGTTATTCCTGATTTCCTGTGGTGACTTGGACTCCTGACCAGTCGCGTCCTGTGTCCTGCAGCCAAGGTTTACCGTTACTACAGAGCTCTGCTGTGCCAGAGGAATGTGACTGTCCACAGTGGTCTTTGTTCTGGAGTTCAGGGTAGTCTTTTAAACATCCTGGGCCTAGACTATGGAGTTTTGACCTTCCCCAAAAAATTCGTTTAACTTAGCAGGGGTGCTTTGATCTTCTCTCCAGCTTGCTGGAGCCGATTAATCCCAAGTCCTTCACGTGGAGATGCACTGCAATGCTGCTGCCCAGTTAATACCCAAGACTAGATCTTTTCACTCAGAGATGTTACAGTCAATCTAGACACATCCAAACACTTCTCTAAAGTAGGCAAATGGATCTTCCTGCCATAGAAGTTTATCTGTTGAAATTATTTTTTTTTTCTTTTTAAATTTAGCAACTTAGTTCAATATTAAGTTAGATGAGGACTGGGTCCAGTTTTGCTGGTAAAGCTAACTAGGTGTTAAAATGTGTTTTGCCTTATCTTCACCTAGCAGTGGTGGTGAACTGTGAGCCCACAGGCAACCTGTATGAGCAACTGTGTTCTGTTTTTACTCTAGCTTTTCACTCAGGCAAAATAGCCTAATTGCATGATACTCTTGCTTCCCAGAAGTGCTGTTTTCATAGAATCATAGAATCATTCTGGTTGGAAAAGACCTTTAAGATCATTGAGTCCACCTATTAACCCAGCACTTCCAGGTCACCACTAAACCCTGTCCCTCAGCACCACAGCTCCAAGGCTTTAAAATTCCTTCAGGGATGGGGACTCTACCACTGCCCTGGGCAGCCTGTTCTAGGGCTTCACAACTCTTGTGGGGAAGAAATCGTTCCTAATATCCAAACTAAAACTCCCCTGGTGCAGTTTGAATCCTTTCCTCTTGTCCTGTCGCTTTCTCCTTGGGAGAAGAGACTGACCCCCACCTGGCTCCAACCTCCTTTCAGGGAGTTGCTGAGAGTGAGAAGGTCTCCCCTGAGCCTCCTTTTCTCCAGGCTCAACAACCCCAGCTCCCTCAGCCACTCGTCACAACACTTGTGCTCTAGACCCCTCCCCGGCTTCAGTGCCCTCCTTTGGAATGCTCCAGCCCCTCTATGTCCCTCTTGTAGTGAATGGCCCAGTTCATAAATGAATTTCCGATGGAGTTATATTAAAAAACGATTCTGAATTGCCAGTTAAGTGCCTGATCTGCATTTGCCATTGGGGAGGATTATCCTCTGTTGAGCTTCCTGGTCTCTGGTGTTTGTATCAAGTGATGCTACTGCCCTCCTTTTCATGATACTTCAACAATGACACCCAAATCGGAAAGCATAGCTCTTTCTTGCTTCCCTTGAGTCCCATCTGGCGCAGGGATAATGTACATGAGCTGAATAGTGGGGATCTGAACAACCTTTCCATTGCGTGTTTAGAACAGGCATTTGCAGCGATATGGATAGTTGTTTTTTAGTATGTGGCCCACAGCCTGTAGCAGCATTGTAGCATTGACTTACACTGACAGGAAAATGAGAAGGTGATGGTGGGAGGAAATGTGCATTTTGCAGTTCTCAGTGACTGATGGATCCCATTTTTCATGTGACATCCAGGCAGGTTTAAATACCCTTTGAAGGAAAATTGTGAAAAGTGTTTAGAGAAAGCTGTACGGTGAGCAGGAATGTGCTTTCTTGTAACAATATCTGTGTACAGAGTAGCATACTTGGCTGTGGGTGAGCAGTGAGGTTGGTTCACCTGGCTTGTGGGGTGACAGCCACCCTTAAGCATCTTAAACCTGCTTTGGCGAAGTTCTGAGACTTTGCACTGAAGTGCCTGAGGTGTGGGCGTGGATGTGCTGTAGTGTCTAGGAGAGATGGGCAACAGCTGGCAGCTCTTTCTTGAAGAACAGCAGCTTTTTGTGAAGGTACCGATGGGTTACCACACAGAGAGGTGTGACTGGGGTGTAAAAAGTGAATGCTGCTTCACGCAGACACCTTGTGAAAGTATTTTAGTGGTGAATGTGCTGAAGGTCTACACATTGTGTGAATAGTGGAGATAAATTGTTTTGAGTTTCAGCTTGTTTTCTTGCTCTAAAACTTTATAAGAAATACACTGAGATATACCTACAATTATATTTTAGAAATTGGACTACATATTTTCAGTGAACTATTCAATTTTATTGACTTTAAAAGTAACAGTGCATGTACTGTACACTTAAGACTTTTCTGATGAAAGAAATTATGGTGGTTATTATGACTTGTCAAGTGCATAAAAGACACAATTTGACTTGTATCAGTGTTAAGGACAATGAAACCTTGTGAAAGGCATCGTTTAAGAATTGAAGTGTCTGTATTAAAAATATAGATAAAGAAATGAGAAAAGTCTTTGCAATAAACCTGGGTGGCACTGTCAAGATTCCTGAAATGTGATAGATGCGTAAGGTAAAAATCTCTGAAGTTGTTGTCGCCTTCTACAAAACATTTTGCAGATTGAGGATGAAATAAGCTGTGTGAATGATGAAATGTGTCCTGACTTCTCCAGAGAGCTGTTAAACAAATGGGTGTCAAAGAAACTCCACATATTCCTATTTTTGTCAAGTCTCCTAGTAGACTGACTGAATTATGTTAGCAGTTTTGTTTGAGTGTTTGTTTTTTGGTTTGATCCGCCCCGCCGCCCCCCCCCCAAGTAGGAAATGTCTTGAATATGATGGTTTGGGCAAGCGATAGAAAAAGTACCTTGTATTTGTCAGGTTGCATGTTTGCATGGTTTCCCATTTTAAAACAAAAACTAATTAGTGATTATCTTAAATCCATTTAAGCTCTAAAACCAATCTACATGTTTGTTGCAAATGCTAATGCTATGAAGACGACACACTTTTTATTTTGAAAAGGGTGAATGAAATGTTCATGCTCCCCAGCAGCTTTCTGGTTCTTCTTTTTCCTTTCTTTTTTTATTCTACTAAAGGGGAAATCTCTATTGTTTTAGCATTGGTTTGTGCCTGGCTGTCATGCTTCTCTGATCCCAAGCTGGACTGCTAATACTTTCCTGAGAAAAATTGCTGAAAACATTGACTACATTTGAGGTTGCAAGAATTGTCTCTATATAGTGACAATTGAAATTTAATTTGTTTGTTTGTTTGGCTCTGTTGCTAGTGGCAACTCATCCTAATCCCAAACTGTACCCTACTGTGATTTATGGTGAGTACATTGCTCACTGTTCAGTGTTGTCTGGGAATTTTTTCTGTGTTCCTTGCTAGAGGGTCATTGTTCAGGCATGAGGTAAAGCTGTTTCATGGTGGATGAAACGGCCGTTTATCGTAGGTTGTGTGGGTTAGAGCATTTTCAGTGATTAATAAAATCTCACATCACAAGCATAGTTAAAACTGAAACTTGGGAGAATATGGCTTCATCATTTTTGGATAGGTTTTTGAAGGAGAAGTTTTGATTAAATGCAAGCTTGTGCTGATAAAACCCACAAATTTGTCCTGTTTAAACTCCAGTTTACTTGTGGATTTGTACTATCACACTATGTATTTTGCATATACATGAATATTTTGGTTGAAATCGGATCAGTTTTACGTTAAAAAGTTTGTGTTAGAAATGTTACCAAGATGTATGTGATACGTATTATAAAGAGCACCTAAACTCGCACCCGTTGGCCTGTGCCAGTTGTGATGGACCTCTAAAAGGTCTTGGTGACAATGGTGACTTTGTAACACACTGTATGGGGGGGGTTGTAGATTTTTCAGTACATCAGTTAAACTATTTTGAGTAAGCAATTTACTCTCTGAAATACAAATGTGCTTTCTAGGGAGGGATATTTTTTCACCAGCAGGAAATCATTCCTGCGTGAAAAATTCTGACGTTGAGAAATTCAAAGTTTGACTGTCTGGATTTTGTATTTCAAAGCGAGATCTTTCTCTCCTCACTGTCTGTGGGCATGGAAAGCAAATTGGGTTTTTCCGCCTTTTTGTGGAGTGGGGTTAGAAGAATGGTAGTGCTTAGATTGCCAGAACTACAACAGTTGATAAATTCTTAAACCTGTATGCCAGTGCTGTGACTGAAAGGTACTAACAGATCTGAGAGTCTTGAATTTTGTGATGGTGTGGGTGGCAGTGCCCAGCTGCAAAGAGCCGAGGCTCAGCTGGGGTTTCTATCTACAGAAGACAGAGAAAACCAAGTAGCTTCCATTATTTTCTAAGACCAATTTTATAGTAAAAAGGTTGAGAGAAATTCAGGGTTGGAGGTGTGCTACCCATCATCACTTGTAGAGGAGGTTAATCCTGGAACAGGCTGCCCAGGGGGATTGTGCAGTCTCCTTCTCTGGAGACGTTCAAAACCCGCCTGGATACGTTCCTGTGTGACCTGATTGGCAGGGGGGTTGGACTCGATGATCTTTCTAGGTCCCTTCCAACCCCTAACATTCTGTGAGTCTATGATTCTATGATTCTGGGTCCAAACTGGAATAAACTTCTGCATCCAGAATATGGTAATAATGCTGATGAAGACCTGTAGCTATGTTTAGAAACAGCTCTACTTCATGTCAGTGATGGGGCTTGGTGATAACCCAGCAGAGACAAATAATTTCTAACTCTGCCTCTCTTCTAGATATTTCTCGTTCCTCTGGAATCGATGCATAAAAGAAATAATATTTTTTTTTGTCTATTTTAGAGAGTGGCTTGAGGGGAGGGCAAGAGGATGAACTAGATACTGAAAACTGTGTGTGAGAACTGTAGTAAAACAATTGTAGATGAATGTATGCAACTTTGATCCCTTGGTTTAGGAGGATCTTTATTATATAGTTTGCTATATGTTGATGTAAGTTACAAGCAGATTTTCTGCAAATTTTCTGCTTTAATACCTCTGTTCACATTCAAGAGCTTTTTCCTTCTACTGTAATTGATCTTAGTTGAGAATAAGAGCGTACTGAAAGAATAAACATACCAAAGGACAAACTGCAGCAAAGCTGCTCGAGATGATTTGGTTTAGTGTCAGGAAAAGCATACATTTAATTGCACCATTGAAATGCTCAACTGGACACAGTTGTTGAGTTACTGTAAATCCTCTGTGTAGCAGAACAGTAGTAGAAAGCTGTAGTAAGACTCTTCAGGGTGGTAAAATGTTCCATAGTAGCAGAATCAGCAAGGGATTACTGTGAACTTGGCTATAAAAGGGATGGGGCAGATCTTGTAATTTTTATTTGCTTGGGGAAACATATCCTACACTCCTCTGCTGAGATCAGGCGGACCTCAAGTTGATTCACAAGCAGGAAATGTCACTGGCTTCTTGTGGTGGGTCATACAGCTTCATTGTGGGTGAAAGTTTAGACTGTGGGTGACCTTCTGAGGGTGGTTTTGAGTTTGTTCTTCTGGCTTTTGTACTTTTACAGCTGACGGGAACTTGCCCTACCCAGCAATGATGGTATTAATATGTGCTTGTTTAAAAGTCATGGCCTGGAGGCCACATTTACACTGTGTTGAGATGTTTGTGGTATAAGAACTGTAAATTTTCCATACTTGTCGTGGGAGGAAGGCTAGTCTTCGTAACTTGCTGTTGGGAGTCCTGTCCAGACTAGGGGCAGCTTGGGCTTCCCTGACCACAAATTGACTTCAGGACCTGGAGACATGCTGTCAGGAGAGCAGAATTCAGCTTGTTCATTCAGTTGGTGGGCAGAATCTCCTGGGAAGCAGCCAGGAAGAGGAAATATGCCTGGATTGATGGTTTTACCATAGTTTGCTCCTTTAATTTTCTGAAAGTCTTCCATAGAAAAAAAATATCACACGGGAGGATCAGGAGTTCCAGCAGAAGCACCTCAAGGCTGAGCAAGGAGCTAAAAGATGACATGCAAGTGAAAATGGTGGGCAGTAAATGAGGAATATTAAAGCTTTTCTTGGCTGCTGAAGGACAGTATCAGTTATATCTACAGCTGGTCAGGGATGTGAAGAGTAATACAAGGGGTGCTATGAGATTTTCAGAGGCAACAGGGGACACAGTGTAGTGATGGGCTCTAGGGAAAAGACTGAGGGACTCAGCATGTTTAATTTTATTCCCCACAGACTCTGCAGGTGAAATCTGTACCTAGGCTTATGTGCTTAACTTTATTATTTGGAAAGAAGTGTCAAGGTAATGCTCTGATAGGAATTATGATGAACATCTATAAGACCTGGGGGAAAAATTGCACATACGTATTTCTGTGTAGAAGGGCATGGATGATGATCTTGTGCTAAGGTATGAGACAGCAAGTTTAGCTGGAGAGCAGATGAATAAAGCTAACCCAAAATCTAAGCAGAACTGTGCTATTAAATGCTCAAAACAGTACAGTAACTTAATCTGGAGTTTATTTAATAGGTGGTACAAAGGTCTCAGCAGTAAAGGCAATAGTAGTAGTGCTGATAGTATTCAAACCTGTCATGGAATAGGAAGTGAGGAGTCCAGACTTTTGCTTCTTGATAAAAATGCCGCTGAGTTGCTTATTCCTTATCAAATAAATCTGGAAGATAACATGTAGATTTAAAACAGTCACCTTTGTACAAGTTCTATTTCATTCAGGTGATATAAAATCACTGAACAAAAGAGGGATGTTCCCTGGATGAGGGAACAGAGTGCACTGTCAGCAAGCTTGCTGATGACACAAAGCTGGGAGGAGTGGCTGACACACCAGAAAGCTGTGCTGCCATTCAGAGAGACCTGGACAGG
>JANHFX010024805.1:38825-51532 GCA_027560015.1 Chloroceryle amazona
AGCTGCTTGATTTTTTTTTTTTTATTTTTCCCCTTACTCTACCAGTCTTCCATTGTTTAAAATCAGAAGATAGAAGCTGACTATTTCTTTTACCATCTTCCAACCAGGACGTTGCCAGGCTGCTGTTAAAAAGTGGCCTTTTTAACAGCTCTTTGGGGGACTAAAATTCTGAGGGTTAAAATAAGAGATTACCCCCATCGTGTATCACTAAGTTGTGCTGTGGCTGGTGTTTTTGTGTGGGATTTTTTTTTCCTTTGCTGTACTTAGCCATGTAGTGCAATGCTTTGCAAATGTTAACTGTTCTTGTACTGGGAAGACTGGAAAAGGTGATAGTTCCCTCATGAGGAATTAGAGAAATTGAGTGAATTTCAGCCAACATAATATGGGTCTTTTTGATAGAATGGGAGCTACATCTTTGATCTTTTGAGTATTTCTGGGTTTGGTGGCTTGTGTGGGGTTTGTTGGTTTTGTTTGTTTGTGGGGTTTTTTTGTTTGCTTTCTAATTAGTTTTTTTTTTTTTATACAGAATCCTTTGGCAATTAATGCAACTTTTTGTTTCATCAATAGAATTCAAATAATTTTGTCTGCCTTAGACTTGTAAAATGCTTTGGCGTTTCTAGAGGAGGAGCCCCATACAAGTATTTATTTGTCAAGTACTTGTGCTGGCATATTAGGAAGAGGTGAGATGTGCTTCAGTAAATCACAGCCAACTTGCTTGATAAACAGATTGCTCCACTTGCTGTAAAAGTAGGATCTTTCAAGAAAGAGAAGGTGTTAGTTAAAGTACTTCTCTTTGGAAAATAGATTGCTTTATTGCAGTGTTGCAGTATTAACTGTAAGGGCAGGAGGGTGCCAGACATTACAGGAGATCAGCAGTGTCTGTGGGGCTTGGGGAAGGTTCTGGAATGCTCTGTAAAAGCTGCCATTTCAGCATTGAACACAAAATCACCTGGATTGAGTCAGAAATCCCATGTGGCAAAACAACTGCAGCTTGGCAAACACAACCATACTGCAGGTTTGGGATAAAGAAAAAGTCAGGGTGAACCAAAGGCTTCCCTCAGATTCTAACCCCCGGGGAGTCAGGAAACAAAACTTGAGATATCTGCCTTGAAAATGCACCAGGCAACTCTCTATTCATTCCCTTTAGTCTGGACAGAATGTCATGGGGTGGTTTTTTTTTTCAGCCTAAAGGATACAGAAAGTTACTGTGGCCTTGCAGAGAGCAGGAAGAGACTGTAGACTTTAAGGGTGGGTCCTCCACTTGGGGACAAACAAGAAGCAGCTGTAGGTTGACTGGTCAGTAGCCTGTTTTGTTAACTGACAAACTGGAACTATTTGCTTCATCTTTTGAGGTTTATATTTGATTTACTGCTGTGGTAAATCTCCTTCTAGAGTATTTCTGTAATATTGAGGACATTTGTCTCATTTTTATGTTATGGGTGAAATAAATGACTTCTGTAATCAAGCAGTAATTTAAGAGATACCTGTGAAATTAACTGTTGGGGAGGGGAGATTTTTTTTTTAAGACTTCAGGCATATTTTATCTTTTAGGGAATTAAGAGCTTTGACTTCTGTACTCCATATCATGTGAGGAGGAGTGTAGTTAGTAATTAGCACACATACAGAAACTATTTACTGTTATGTAAGGAAGAAGTTCTTTATCATGAGGGTGGTAAAACGCTGGAACAGGTTGCCCAGGGAGGTGGTTGAGGCCCCATTCCTGGAGACATTCAAGGTGAGACTTGATGAGGCTCTGAGCAACCTTCTCTAGTTGCAGGTGTCCCTGCTCTCAGCAGGGGGGTTGGACTGGATGACCTCTAGAGCTCCCTTCCAACCCAGACATTTCTCAGATTCTTCTTTTTTTTTTTTTTCCTCAGGCTTATATTTTGAAGAAACTTGGCTATCGTTCCACAGTTTCTCTGTAGAGAAACTTCTGCTTGTGGTAAATGAGTAGACTATGTAGAAATTTCTGTACTGGGCAGTGAGATGAATAGTTGTTATATCTGGATGTAGTTGATAGCAGTTAATTTGGAAGACAGCAAATCCCTTTTAAATCCTTCTGTGTGCTTACTGTATTTTCAAATTTTCTATAGGAAACACTGGGAAAAATTCAGAGCGAAATCTTTATCCATAAATAAGCTCACAGCATGTCTGCAGGTGTCAGCTTTATTATTGCTATTTTAAAAGATAAAGTTATTTTTTCTGGAATTTTTAGAATTTCTGATTTTTCTCCATATAATCCTTCTTTGGAGTTTTTCAGTATCTTTACTGTATTGTTTCAGACCTCTTCAGAAAGCTGCATCCAACCTGACCAACAGTGGCTGTGCAAAGTGATCCTAGAGGCTTGAGATGGTCCATGTGTTACTCAAAACTATGTCTATAGGTTTGAGGCGGCTTCATTCTATTTTGTCAGTTGCATTGCATAACATTTTAATAATCTTTCAATATTTTTTTAAACTGAATATGGAAACCACATTTTTGTCCACCAGTGCTGGACAATGTTGTCCTCCCAAGCCAGAGCTGTGGCCTCACCATCAAGAGTCCAGAGGGAGACTTTCTTCATGGCCTTTACCCAGCTTCAGTTGTTTTCTGTAGTGTCTATGTGAATATGACACCTCTTTGACTCAGGAGAGTTGATTTCTTACCTGGGCAGAGAGAACAGGAACTGATACCTTATAATCCAAGGTCTGAACTGAATTTTCTGCCTTTCCTGTTATAGGAATTTCTGCAGGTAAAGTCAGCAGACCCACTGAGGTGTTGTGCATCACTCTGAGTGTTACTTCCTTAAGCCTTGATGGCACAGCTACTTGGGGGATGGGGAAAAGCTGTATCCAAGAAACCTCCAGATCAAGTGCAAAAATGCCAGAGCCATTCAGGCCTGTACCTGCACTGAGTGATATTCCCTCGTGTGTACTTAGGGTCTGTGAGGCTCCTCTGTTTCTCTCGCTCTGGAATCTTGCTCTAGTTGATCCCATCTGTCATAGAAAAGCATGTCAGGCAGGCTTGTTTGTAAACATGGCTGTGCTTCTTCCTGAATATGTCTTCTGGCTTTGTTAATAAAATGTAAAATGATGAGCATATTTCTGGGAAGAAAAAAAACCCCAACGTGTGTGTGTGGCCCCATAAGTAGTTGATGCTTTCTAGGAGATAATGCCTTTGTTTGACATGCGCGTCAGCACTGGCACTTGAAGCACAGGATAACCTGTGAGGGTTCTCATTCTCTACCTTCCAGCTTCAGTAGTCCTGCCTGTGGGTTTCTGAAGCACTTCACTGCATCCCTGTTTAACACAAACCTGTAGAACTATATGAGAAAGCATTTTGGTTGAATTTTCCTTGTTTACCAAGAAGCTCAAGTTCTTTTTTTGACACTTTTGTGCTCGTTGTTAGTTACTCCTTTGCTGATTTTTGTTGCCCTTAATTGATGAAAGTAGAGAATGCCAAGAGGGCCTGGTACAAGTGCTTGGAAAGCCAACTGAATGGCTTAGGCAAATGATTCTTTTGACAATTGTGTTTTGAAGTCTTGGTTACTAGTGTCTAATGTTGTTTTACAATTAAAATTTCATAAGGTACTAAGACAAGTGCGTCATGAAAATGTGTTGCATCTACCATAGTAATGCATAATAAATTGGCAGTCTTCACGTACTGATGTATGACTCCATTTGCTATGACATACTGACATATGAATCAAGGGGGAAAAACGGTGGAATATGTTCAAGAGTGGTTCTCATGAAAACATTACAGTTGTATTTTTGCAAAAAGCAGAAGCAGGTTGGTCCAAATGTTTATTAAATAATCTTTTCTTATATGAGGAAGAACATCTCCATGTACAGCTACTGTCTATTCTGATATTCCAGCATTTATAAAAATGAACATCAGCAGGTCAAAAGCTTTCTCTCTTAAGATGCGAGTTTTGTGGGGGTGTTGATTGGAAAGTCTTTTTCACTCGTTCGTGGTGCATGTTCTCCGTGGTACTAATATGCTCATTTGTGGTAGAAATGTAAGCAAATGGCTGCTTTACAAATACAGAATATTGATCGTGTTTGCTTTTTCAAAGTCCACTTAGAAATTTAATCTCCACACCTGATAGTAGGCCTGCACTACTGCTACTTCTCCCTCCTCGTCCATCCTCCCAGCAGCCAGCAGAGTTTCCCGCTCCCCAGTTTGAATTTTTCAGTAGGCTTTGTGTCCTTTTTTACCACTTTGTGTATATTTTTCCTTAAGCCTTCTATACAAATGGTGACTTCTGCTTACTTATCTGATAGCTTTATTATTCAATCTGTCTGAATTTTTGCTTGTTGTTAGTTTTGCTAATTTTTCTTATTTTGGAGTAATTAATTTCTTTTAAAGATCTAGAGAGAACTGTTGTGTATCTTTGATATTTCTTCTGCTTACACAACTTTATCTGGTTAAAATCAGTGATCTGTGTAAGGCATCCCCACCTTCTAGTCCAAGAACTTAATAATCTTTGTCTAAACAGTTGCCTTGCTGTATGCTTTGATTTTCTGTTTACAAAATAATCGTATAATTTAAGAACCTTCTTATGTTTTACTTTCTAGAGGTGTCCTGCCATAATTAATATCTACCAAAAGATTTTTCTGGCAGAAAAATTTTGCCAGGAAAAAAGTTTCTTTCTGGTATCTCCTTGGTAAAATAAGTCGTCTTTGTTCTGTGCCGTCATTTAGTTTATGATATTTCTTCTGGATAATCTGTGGTGATCTCTAAAAGATCTTTGGATTTAGAATCATAGAATCATTAAGGTTGAAAAAGACCTTTAAGATCACGAAGTCCAACTGTTAACCCAGCACTGCCAGGTCACCACTAAACCCTGTCCCTCAGCACCACAGCTCCACAGCTTTGAATCCCCTTCAGGGATGGGGACTCCACCACTGCCCTGGGCGGCCTGTTCTAGGGCTTCGCAACTCTTGTGGGGAAGAAATTGTTCCCAATATCCAACCTGAATGTCCTCTGGCCCAACTTGAGGCTGGTTCCTCTTCTGCTACTGACAGTCAGTGAGACAAGACCTAAATCTAAAAAAGTACGCAAACAACTGAATGATAAAAACATAGAAATGTGTGGGTTGGAAGGGACGTCTAGAGGTCCCCTAGTCCAACCTCCCTGCTGAGAGCAGGGACATCCTCAACTAGAGCAGGGTGCTTAGAGCCTTGTCAAGCCTCACCTTGAATGTCTCCAGGAATGGGGCCTCAACCACTTCCCTGGGCAACCTGTTCCAGTGCTCTACCACCAACAATATTGCCTGGGCTGTTACATGGAGACCCGTAGTCTTTGTTCCATGCAATATACATTGTATTAAATGTTAAACAGACATTTAATATAGAGAATTCTAAAGAGCTTCTTGTTTAGCAGTAAAAAGGGAAATGTGCACTAAGAGGCTGAACTGTGACAAGTGCAAATTAGTATCAATAATCTGCATTGACTCAGCTAAGGTACAAACCCAAGATGAATACCTGTTTCTTAACCAGGATTCTGAGAAATATGTATTTATTAATGAGCAATCCCTCTAAGTAAGTGTCTTTATTCCTTGCCATTTTCCTGAAAGATCTCTTTGGTGTGGAACGTGTGTACACACATGATACACCTGGAGCCTGTACTGGTTTGTTGGTTTGTCTTAAATCTCAGACTTTCCAGTTCTGAGGAGAGGATCTGTATCGCTTCCTGGGCACTGCCTGAGGTGGAGATCATGCATATTGATGGCCTTGTTTGGTCTGCTAAGCCACAATGCTGGACAATACGTGGACAGAACTTAGTGGTTCCAGAAAGAAACCACCTGCTTGATACTACCTTTGTATTATTTTCTCCTATAGCCGAACACCATTCAAAACACCAAGATATCAATAAGTGGTTGAGGAAAATGAAGTATAAGACTTAATAGCTATTCACGCCATTCTTCCCAACAAAAGCGTAGAGAATCAGTGGCCGTGAATGCTACAAAGATGTGATCTGCTCCATTTCATAAATGGTTAGGAACGCTATTGTGAATTTTAGAATAACTTGTAGAGACAAGTTTGACAAATCAGGTGTTATAATGGGATTATTGATACTATTCTGCACTTGTCACAGTTCAGCCTCTTAGTGCACGTTTCCCTTTTTTACTGCAAAACAAGACGCTCTTTAGAATTCTCTATATTAAATGTCCGTTTAACATTTAATATAATATACTTTGCATGGAGCGAAGACTATGGGGCTGTGTGTGACATTTCAGACAGTATTATCAGTGACCTTCTCTTTTTATGTAGATTTTGTGTTCAGTTGCTCATGTACTTTTCTTCTCTAAGAAACACATGTCAGCGCTTAAAGCGGGGCAGGGGGTGAAGTCAGGTATCTGATTTAGGTCTTGTCTCACTGACTGTTGTGTGAGATGAAAAAATAAAATGAGTTATACTGAAATATTTGTCCATTTAAGAAGAATTTTAAAAGGTGGCCTTTTAAAAATGCTAAGCTATCTGCTACGGTTTTTATGGAATTCTTTAGGTTAAAATAATATTTCTGTAAGAACAGAGGTGGACTGTCAGCTTCTATTTTCAGTGAAAACAACTACTTCCTTATAAAGGGGCTGCTAAGCTTAGAATTATGCTGTTTCTACACAGAAAGCCCTTCATAAAGAAACTACATTTTCTGCTGAACTGATGCAAGCAAATTTCTCTTAGCCTGCTTTTAGCTGTTGTTTTTCTTTCCAATTACTATGCTCATAAGCATCCACTGCCTGGAATTCTAGTACATTTAAGTGCTTTACTTACAGATGAAAAACTTTATTCTTTAATGCTGTTCATTTTTACCTGGCCTTTCAGTTTTCTTGAACCAGGCAGTGTGCCTTTCAGTCTGTGGAGTTACCTGTGAGCTGCTTCTGTGGGCATCACGGTTTTCTCTGCTGTAGCTTGTGTCTCTCTGTTGGTTTTGTTGTATTTTTTGTTGTTGTTGTTGTTTTTGTGGTTGTGGTTGTTTTTGTGGTTTTTTTTGTGTCACTGAATCATCATTTCCTCTTTTTCTAACATGTTCAATCCAGTCATCCTTCCCAATACCTGCATTTCTCTTTCCTGTGTTTTAAGAGGGCAGCCTAGTCGCAACTCAACGCTTTAAAAATAAACAATGTGGAAACTTCGGGCCTCCAAAGTCACAGCAATGCCAGCACTGAGTTGTAAGTCCATACCAGCAATACCCTACCTAATCTTCTACATCTCTGGATTCCTTTTGCTTGTGTCTTTTCCGGTATCTTGTCCTGGGGGTTTACAACAGGAAGGCTGCTCTTTATTTCCTAGCTTTCCATACCAGTATTTCTTACACATATGACATATTAATCTCAGAGTTATTTAAGTCTGGCTTTATGACTTCCTGCTCATACAAACACTTTGTACCTCTTCCTTGTAAACTGTAGGAGTGACTTGGGAGAGGGGAGTTGGATTCACTAAGGCAATATTTTTGAACATGTGAAAAATTGCCATTAAGAGAAGACACAATGCTTAGGGTAAAAGAACTGACATCCTAGTCATATTTTCGGTTTGTTTTTTTTTTATTTGAGAAAAAGATTATCCCAGCCATATTTTAATGGCCATTTGTTTTGTCCTAATTCTTGTGTACTTCCTTCCCTTGGTCAAAAGCTGATTCTTACATCCACGGGGATGGGTGGCACATTTATCCCTGCAGTGTTTCTGGGGTGCAGTGGGAGAGGAGATGGCTGAAGTGGGAAAGACAAGGGAAAGTGAACCAAGAATGTGTTTCAACAAGGTGTCTGGGTCAGGTGTGTTGTGAGGATGCTCTTGCAAAAACCTGGCATGGAGAGCAGGTGGTGGTGGTGGGTTGGGCAGTTGATAGGTCAGGAATGAAAGTGATATCACTGCCATAAATAGTCCGACTTTCAGTCACAGTCCTAGAATTGAAGAACAGATTGTGTTGGAAGAGACCTTAAAGATGATCTAGTTCCAACCCCTCTGCCATGGGCAGGGACACCTCCCCCTAGACCAAGTTACCCCAAGTCCCATCCAACATGGTCTTGAACACTTCCATGGAGTTGGCATCCACAACTTCTCTGGGCAGTCTGTTTCAGTGCCTCACCATCCTCACGGTGAAAATTTTCTCCCTAATGTCTAATCTAAATGTACCCTCTTTCAGTCGTAACTGCCTCTTCCTTTCCTGGGACCTCTGCTGAGTAATGGAGCTCTATTTCGGTTCTTAACTTGAGAAGCAGGATCGTTCTGGGTGGAAGAAATTCCTGGAGGCTAACTGGTCCAGCCTTCTGGTTAAAGCTGGGCTGACTTGAAAGTTCAGTGGACTTAGTGAGGCCCTTATAGATTTGGAAAAATCTTGAAGCATCGAGATTCCCAAACCTCTGTGTTGCTGCTCCAGCACTCAGCAGCCCTTGTGAAAAACACATCTTCATTCTCACAGCTGTTTTGTAGTCCAGGGCCTACCCAAGCCACCTCTTTGGCCCTTTACCCCCCTCCTTTTTCACAGTCCCCTGGTAACGGCTGCACCTTCCTTTCCGCACTTTGTTCTCTTCCTGCTGTTGTTCTCAGCTTTTGGGCTGGCATCATTTCCTCGGGTGGGAATTGCATCCTGGTTTGCAACCCACTGATGGAGGTTTCTGTGCAGAGGTTTGCAAGCTGTCAATAAACTTATGAATGCTCTGAATGTGTGTGGGTTGTTTTGTTTATCCCCAAAGCTTCTAGGTAAGAAAGCAAATATTTGGTAGATCTTTATCACCTATCATCCCTTCCTCATATTTTCTAGCACATTATAAACAAATCAAAAGCCATTTGTCTTTTGACTTCGTTTTGTCTTCTGTTTGCATTTATGTGCTTTCTCAGTTAACTCTGCATTTGTTCCGGAGCCATCAATTTCTAAAAAAAACTTTTGTATTCCACCATAACATTGCTTCTTTATCCAATGAGCATGGTCTCTGCTACAATCAAAAGGCCATAATTTAGGCAAAACTACCAATCACTGAATTGCCTGAGAATGATGCCCTTGAGAATGTAACTTAAAAGCAAGTGTTTGTTTAAAATAATCATCTGTACAGAAATAAAGGTATGGAGAGTTCTATTCTTTGTTTTATCCTGAAGTTCAGATAGTTAATTCAGCTGATGAGTTTTTCTGCAATTCATCTAGTGTGGCTGTTTTTCAAATGTGAGGTAGACAGAGGTAATTTACGAGAGTTGTCATTCGTTTCTGCTGTGTGACTTCAGAGGAAGGTTTGAATGCACCTTCTGCAGAGTCAGCTGGGATTTTGGGACTATATACGGCTCTGTGTATTTTACGTAGTGATATTTCTGGGAAGTTATTCTTGCTTTTCATATTTCTCAGATCATATCCTCATTTTTATAGAGGATATGGTCTCCATAGGATTATAGAATGGTTTGGGTTGGAAGGGAACTTAAAAACCATGTAGTTCCAACCTGGCTGCCATGGGCAGGGAAACCCATTGGTGGTGGTGGGGAAATCAACAAAAAAAGCTCATTGAACCCCCAGTGCAATGATGAAAATACATAAAGTTGGTATGTAAGCTGTGAAAATGCCTGGACATACTTTTATAGGAGCAGCCTGTCATCTTCTCAGCTCTAGAGCAGTCTCTGACCCCAGCGATCCACATTTTACACTTGACACTTAGCAGTTTGTTAGATGGATGTAAGGTAAACTGGCTCAGACCTCCTTGGCTACTAAAGCTGTTTGTCTTAGACTGAGGATTACTTTAAAGGGTACAGTAGATGTGTTCTTAACTATTTTTAAAAACTATACTCCCTTCTTCCCCTCTGCAACCTCGGAAGCCATGCTTTCAGACCTGTACAAACCAGAGCGTGTTGACAGCTAAAAAAAAAAACCCCAAACCAGAGAGAGAATGTTTTTAAGTCAAATCTCCCATAAATGATTATGCGGTATAGGACCCTATATAGACAGTAGTTGACTTGTTAGGATTCATACAGATAAAAGGGCTTTTATCAGCCAGTCCTGCCTCTCCCAAGAAAGAGGAGGGAGAAGGGAAACATGAGGTTACTCAGGCCAGTGCAGGAGATGAGGCAAATGGCAGCTGCAAAGTAATAAAAGATGTGCTGCTAATCTGACAAATATGTGCTAGCAGCAAAGAATCTGTCTGTATGATCTAGGCAAGTGACTGCATGTGCTGTCTGTATGGCTCACTCCTTCAGCTGATACAGAAGTAAACTGCTGTGATGTTTGTTGCGCATGTTATGGAAGTCTTATTCTTCATGTCCACTGCAGGCTCTGGAGCTACAAGTCTGCAGTTCTGTCATTCACTTGAGTGTTTTATTATAAAGACATTGTATATTTATGAACTGTAGATGAAAAACTTTTACCTCTCCTTACTATTTACAAGTAGCTTGTAAGCTTTCATTTAAAAATGAAGTAATTTGCCATTTTTAAATGAACTGTTGCAAAACAGGCTCTGCAGGAGGACCTGAACAGGCTGGATCGATGGGCCAAGGCCAGTGGGTTGAGTTTCAACAAGGCCAAGGGTTGGGTCCTGTACTTCGGTCAAAACAACTCCCTGCAGCGCTCCAGGCTTGGAGAGGAGTACCTGAAAACTGCCCAGTGGACAAGGACCTGGGGGTGTTGGTTGACAGCTGTCTGAAGATAAGCCAGTGTGGGCCCAGGTGGCCAAGAAGGCCACCAGAATCCTGGCTTGGTTCAGCATTAGTGTGGACAGCAGGACTAGGATCATCATCCTGGACCGAGCACTGGGGAGACCACACCTTGAATCCTCAGTTCATTTTTGGGCCACTCACTCCCAAGAAATACATCGAGGGGCTGGAAAGTGTCGAGAGAAGGGCAATGAAGTGCTGGGGAAAGGTCTAGAGCACAAGTGTTGTGAGGAGCATCTGAGGGACTTGGGGTTGTTGATCCTGGAGAAAAGGAGGCTCAGGGGAGACCTTCTCACCAGGTCCTTCTCAATGTAGCTGCTTCCCAGCAGGTCACCCCTCCCCTGTACTGGTGCTGGGGGTTATTCCTCCCCAGGTGCAGGACGCTGCACTTGCTTTTATTGAACTTCTTGAGGTTTCTCTTCACCCAGCTCTCCAGCCTGAATCTTCCGATCACAAGTATGAAATAGTGAAATCATATGTGGGTTAGTCTCTTGCAGTTTCAGTGGAAGTGGCATCGTGGTTATTTTCTTACTCTCTGAAACTGTTGTGACTTAATCTTCGTTCAGTAGCATCCATTTGTTTGTGTCCTATTAGTTGCAGCAGGGTACTTGAGAAACTGGACAATCATTTTTCCCTATTTTGTGTGGAAAAATAAAATTAGTCTGTGCAATCAGCTTTACACTCTAAAATTTTCATGTATGTTTAAAAAACTATTCTTTTGTTACATTGAGCAACCTATTTAAAAATACAGTTTGACTGGTAAGCTAGTGACGTCGTCATCGGTAAACATGTCATGATGTCATGACTGAAGTGAGAATCTAGTGTAAATATAGTGCAGGAACAAATCTTGCAAAATCAATTTGAATTTATATGTAAAAATGTTCTTTTCAGTCACCAGATTGGTTTGGTCATTGTATCGACTTATTCCAACTATTCCTTTTTTACTTTTTAAAATAGTCTGTGTTTTCTGCTTGGCAGATATTCTTACCGCTGCTCATTTCACTAGCAGTTTATGTAATGCACTCCCTCGTGCAGTTTAAAGGGTAGCTTGTCATATTTCCAACAAGAATAAAAAAGTATTTCATACTGATTGCAAACATAAAGCCTGCAGATCTGTGAAAATAAAATTAAAAATAAAAATCTCAGCACTGTTGTGTGTTTTGGTTTGTTTTTAAACTCTATGTATGATTGTGGCTCAAATATTTTTTAACTATCACAAACCATAAAGAGATAATCTAAAATAAATTTAAAAAAAAAAAGTGAGGGTAGATCACCTTTTTTTGAGATGTGAAATTCTGAGCTACTGGGTTTCCTGAATTTATTTCTGGTATGGATGCCAAGTACATCTGTGTTTGCCAAACAAGCTAGCAATAAATTTGCATTTTTCCTATCAAATTATTTTTCTTCTGTTTATAGTAGTGTCTTGAAAAGACATTTTCTGTCTGGTGTTGGTTTTCTGCCCTTTTTTTTTTTTTTTTTTTTTTTTTTTTCTCTTTCTCTCCCTGATAATTTTGTGTTCATTTAAGGTCGAGCAAAGCTCTTTCCTGAAAGCGCTCCAGGAAATGTGGTTTGTGAGTAGGGTTACTTGTTCTGTGTCTCTGTAAAAGTGTCATCTTTTGTCTGGATAAGAGAAACCTATCTTTTTTAAAAAACCTTCATACCTGATAATAGTTGTATACCTGAATGATGATACAATTATTCACTCAACTTTTAAAAGAGTTATCTGATGAAAATTGAGGAGGGAAAAGCAAACTTTTGGATTTATGTGCCCATTTTTAGGCCTTTGGTTTTGAAAATGGGTGGTAAATATGGATGTGCTGCTGTTAGATGGGTAGGAAAACAACGAAGAAAGCTGGACCAATTCTTTGAGGTTGTGGAGTCTGTGTGTTTGAACTTACCAATGTTTATAAATATCTAAAGAGAGGGTTCAAGAGGATGAGGCCAGACTCTTGTCATTGGTGCTCAGTGACAGGACAAGGGGCAACAGGCACAAACTGGAATGCAAGAGGTTCCTTCTGAACAGGAGCAGAAACTTCTTTGCTGTGAGGGTGCCAGAGCCTGGCCCAGGCTGCCCAGAGAGGCTCTGGAGTCTCCTTCTCT
>JANHFX010024806.1:0-10369 GCA_027560015.1 Chloroceryle amazona
GAACATTTCAGGGTGGGTTGGCTGGGGGTCGTGGAAACCTGCTCTGGTTGCCGCTGTCCCTGCTCCCTGCAGGGGGTTGGACTGGAGATGGCCTTGAAAGGTCCCTTTCAACCCAAACTAATCTATGTTTTTTTGATTCATATGTGAGTTGTGACCAGGTGCCTGTCCAGTTTGGAGCAAACCTCCTCTTTCTCCCCCCTCCATCCTTCCTCCCTCCATTTCAGCAGGTGTTTTGAAGATGTTTGATATTCCAGCTGGGGCAAGGCACCTTCAGATAGAAGAGTTGGAGCCATCATCTCATAGCATTGGTGAGTATGCTGTAGTTCACTTCTGCCTTCACCTGCTACCTCTTTCTTGGTCCTTTTCTGATAATTCACACCCAAAGGGTCTTACTTGAGTCATTCCTGCCCTTCAGAGGCAGTGACCAGAGGAAATGACATTGAAATACCTCCTTTCTCCTCCAGCTGTTAAGAACCAAGCCACATCTAACTTCATCCTTAATGCCAAGGGCAAAGAAGCCAAAAGCCAAGTGTTCATTGAGATGGGCTTGGAGTGGGAATACACTGTTGAACATGGCAAGGAGAGCCTGAAAACCAGTGGTCCTCTGCATGAGGCCATCAGCGTTCTGGTAAGCCTGGCTGACATCCTCTGGGGGTCCTGGGGATGACTATCACCCTGCAGCACAGAGAGGAAAGGTGGTCTGAGATAGTGTTGGAGGGACTTTGGTTGAGAAGGGATGTAGGGGAGTTAGGGATTGGATACCCTGGGAACTCAAGGAGTTTTGCACTCCCGTTCATCTTCATGGCTGCTAATGACATTGTGTGTAGACTGTGGTCCTGCAGGTCAGGGGAGAGGCCAGAGGCACATGACCCAAAGCTGTTGGGATGTTTGGACACTGTTTTTCTCCACAGCTGGATAAAAAGTATGTTCCTGAAGAACACTCTGTGCTCAGAGCCCCCCTAATCATGTTTGAGGTAGTAATGTGGGTTGTTTCTCCTGCTCTTGTGTATACCACACCATGTTGCCATTGCTCATTTCTTTCTTCTTTGATGGCCTCCTCTTGCCTTCCCTCTCCGATGGCATCACTCCTTCCTCTCATTCCCCCTCTCTGATTGTCCTCCCTCTGCCTGCAGGTCATCCCGCAGGAGGAAGAGGCGAGGAGCAGCCTGATGTACCGGTACATCATCCATGAAGACCTGCTGCCTATGATCGGAAACAACAATGTCCTGCTTGAGGAGATGGATTCCTATGAATGGGCCCTCAAGAGCTGGTCTCAGTGCTCCAAGGCGTGTGGAGGAGGTAGCTTTTCTTTCTTTGCAGTCTACAGCATATGCTTGGGAGGATGCTTGGGCATGTTAGAATCATAGAAGTGTTTTGGTTGGAAGAGACTTTCCAGATCAAGTCCAACCATTAATGCAGCACTGCCAGGTCACCACTAAACCACGTTCCTCAGCACCACATCTCCACAGGTTTGAAACCCCTCCAGGGATGGGGTCTTCACCACTGGCCTGGGCAGCCTGAGCCAGGTGTTGACAATCTTTTCTGGGGAAGACATTTTTCCTCATGTGCAACCTAAACCTCCCCTGGTGCAACTTGAGGCCATTTCCTTTGTGAACCATTCGGGGCCTCTCTGGCTTGGAAGCATGAAGGTGCTGTTTTCAAGTGTTTCTCCCCAAGATCACACATCACAAGGCTTTAGACCTAGACCTGGCATTGCTTGGAGGCCTGACTTTCTTTCCCATGCCCATAACCATGTTCTTGGCACCTCTAATTTGGGGGATCTACCACAGGGGAATATGAGTGTTAAAAGCTATTATTGCAGAGCAGTCTAGGTGAGCATTTTAGGCAGATTTCTTATCAAAACAGGCTTATGTGATCATGTGTGCATACATTTGTCTGTCTGTCCACGTACCTGCTCTAAGTTTTTAATTCATTGGCTGTTTTAGCCCAATTTGAGCCAAGGAGTAGTGGTCTTGCAGATGACAGCTCCTAAAGCTTGCGTGGAAATAGGTGTGCACACCCTGGGAGGTGCTGTGATGGAGGGCAGGCAGCACATGGGAGATCCTGGCAGAGTTATTGCTGGACTTTTCTCTCTGGGAGGAAGCATGTGTGCCTGGGGGGGTTGTTGATGGAAGCGTTGTCTCTGTATGGCCAGAGGGATCTGATGTCCCTGCTCACTGCAGGGGCTTGCACCAGATGACCTTTAAAGGTCAATTCCAACCCCAACCATTCACTGATTCTATACTGAAGCTGAGCACTGCTTTGGCTGGGCTTGCAATGTGCTGCTTTATTTTTTTTCCCCCCTCATCTGGAGAAATAAAGCCAAATTTTTATCTCACTAGAAGCTGCGGTGGCTGTGGCTCCACCACAAAACTGATGTTTTGATCTGGGTTTTTGGAAGAGCAGCTGAGGAGAGGGAGGGGGACAAGGCAGAGTCTGCTTCACCCCTCTCTGCATGTGCACCCCGTGGCAGCTGAGTGATCCCAGGAGGCTGAGGGGGGTCCAGCACCCACATGAGCATCCTCTGCAAGCCTGGGCAAAGCACCACTTGGGTCCCACCTGAGCACACGTCCTGGCAGGAATGCAGGAGAGGGACTGGGCAGGGAGCTGGTGGAACCCTCTCACCCACTGCCCGTTCTCTGTGTGTCCCCCAGGCATCCAGTACACCAAGTACGGCTGTCGGCGGAAAAGCGACAACCGGATGGTGCATAGAAACTTCTGCGACAACGGCAAGAAGCCGAAGCCGATCCGGCGACGCTGTAACCTCCAGGAGTGCTCCCAGCCAGCGTAAGTCCGCCCTGGGTGGCCTGAGGTGCTCCCAAACCCTCCGTGGGGGTATTTTGGGCCGCATCCCAGCACAGGCATTGCCTCTTACGCGTTCGCTGTGTCCATCTTTCCCCTGGCAGGTGGGTGGCCGAGGAGTGGGGTGCCTGCAGCAGGTCCTGCGGCAAGCTGGGGGTGCAGGCACGGGTGGTGCTGTGTGTGCAACACCTTCAAGATGGTACCAACCGAACCTTGCACACCAAGTACTGCCCTGGGCAACGGCCAGAGACACGCCGTCCCTGCAGCCGCCAGCCCTGCCCGGCACAGTGGAGGACAGGTGCCTGGTCAGAGGTGAGCTGGGGATGGGAAGGAAGCACCCAGCTGCATGCTGGGGTCTGGAGGAGGCATAGAGGAGCTTGGGAGTGAAGGCCAGGTGCTTGTGGAACAGGCAGGTCTCATAGGGATGGAGATAAGGGTACAGGAACTGGTGATGTTTTCACAGAGGTTTGTGGGGAAACTCAGAAGTAGATAGAGTGTAGCATCATAGAATAGAATTCTTTAGGTTTGAGGAAACCTTTAATATAGCAAGTCAAACCACCACTTGAACCCCGTCCCTCAGCACCACATCTCCACAGCTTTGAAACCCCCCAGGGATGGGGACTCCACCACTGTCCTGGGCAGCCTGGGCCAGGCCTTGACAACCCTTGTGGGGAAGACATTTCTCCTCATGTCCAACTTAAGCCTTCCCTGGCTCAACTTGAGGCCATTTCCTCTTGTCCTGGTGCTTGTTCCTTGGGAGAAGAGACCAACCCCACCTGGCTCCAACCTCCTTTCAGGGAGTTGTTGAGAGTGAGAAGGTCTCCCCTGAGCCTTCTTTTCTCCAGGCTCAACAACCCCAGGTCCCTCAGCCACTTCTCACAAGACTTGTGCTCTAGACCCTTCCCCAGCTTCATTGCCCTTCTCTGGCACACTCCAGCCCCTTGATGTCCTTCTTGGAGTGAGGGGCCCAAAACTGAACCCAAGATTTGAGGTGCATCCCTGTGCACCCCAGTGGAGAGCAGGGTGGAGTTGCTGAAGATGAGGAGTGAAAGCCCTTATCAGAACGCAGTTTGCCCCCAAGGAGTCATCTGCAAATCCTGCTGGGAATGGCTGTTGGGGTGTTCCGGCTGCCCCCAGCCCAGCCCTGACTGTCTCTCTGTCTGGGTGCAGTGCTCGGCGAGCTGCGGGGAAGGTGTCCAGCAGCGGCAGGTGGTGTGCAAAGGCAGCGAGAGCGGTGGGCGCTGTGAGGGTGACAAGCCAGAGACTGTCCAGGGCTGCCACGTGGCCATCTGCCCAGGTGAGAAGAGGAGGAGATGACACTTGATGGTGGGATACATGTCAGTGGGAACCAGCCTTCATGCAAGCCTCCAGCCCATCTCAGCTTTGGAGGGATGCTGGCAAAGAAGGTTGGCTTGGATGTACCTGATGCTGCTGGCAGAGAAAGGGTTAAAAGGGTTAAAAAGGTTTAAAACCACAACACCTATCATCCCAGCATGGTAGGTGTTGGAAGGCACCTCTTGAGATCATCTTGTCTAAGCCCCCTGCTCCAGCAGGGTCCCAGGATCGCACTGTCCAGGCAGGTCTGGAATCTCTCCAGAGAAGGAGACTCCACAACCTCTCTGGGCAGCCTGGGCCAGGCTCTGCCACCCTCCCTGGGAATAAGTTTCTTCTCCTGTTCAGCTGGAACCTCCTGGGCTCTATTTTTTGCCCATTGCCCCTTGTCCTGTCACTGGGCACTGCTGAAAAGAGTCTGGCCCCATCCTCTTGACCCCACCCCTTAGCTATTGATCAGCATTGATCAGATCCCCTCTCAGGCTTCTCCAGCTAAACAGCCCCAGGGCTCTCAGCCTTTCCTCGGTGCAGAGATGCTCCAGTCTCCTCAGCACCTTCACAGCCTCCACTGGACTCTCCCCAGCAGTGTGGTACCCAAGGGGCCTTGTTTTTAAGGACATCCTTTAAAAACAAAAATTTCCCCATGAAAACATCCCCCCAAGGGATTCTGAGTGTCCCGTCCTCCTATGACAGCTGGGCATTGTGGTGCTCTCTCCACAGGGAAGGTCTCTGGCATCACCACCAGCCCTGATGCTGGTGACCACAGCACACCCAAAGGGCAACGGGTGCCCCAGGACGGAGCCAAAAACCCTGTTAGCAAGATCTCCTCCAGTAAGTGTCCCTGCTTGGGTAAGGGTGATGCTTCCTGTGAGAACTCTCCCAAGACCTTCTTCAGCTCCCAGTGGGAAATGCAGGTGGGTGGGAGGGAGGATGCACGTCCAGCAATGGTTCTGGGGACTTTGGTCCTTCACTGCTTCAGCCCTGATGCCTCTGCTTGCAACACTCGGTTGCCATCTCGTGGAGTCTGGGATCTTGCAGTTTCCACTGCCTTGGGCTGGAGACCGTGTTCTACTCCTGGATATTCCACTTCTTCCTTTTGACCTTGAACCTTTGTCATCCTCATATGATTACCCAAGCAGGGCAATGCCTTCTGGCTTTTGTCACTTTCTTCAAGCAAGGGGTTGCTTACGGTGCTAGGGTGAGATGCATCATGATTGGATTTAAGATGTTGGTTTGGGGCATCCCTGTTTTTTTTGGGTTGTGTGTCGTCTCCCCCCCGGGCATAAAGCTTCGAGTGCTTTGGCTTCATTTTCCAACTCTCTCACCCCTCCTTCCTGTACAAGCACTGCCAAGTGGGGCAGAGAGCTGTAGAATGAATCACAGAATCATAGACTGGTTTGAGTTGGAAGGGACCCTTCAAGGTCACCCAGTCCAACGCCCCTGCAGGGAGCAGGGACAGCTGCAACCAGAGCATTCCCCTGGAATGGTTCCAGGAATGGGGCATCGACCACCTCCCTGGGCAGCCTGGGCCAGGGTCTCACCACCCTTAGTGTAAAAAATGTCTTCCTTCTCTCTAGTCTGAATCTTCCCTCTTTTAGTTTAAAACCATCACCCCCTGTCCTGTCACAACAGGCTCTGATTAAAGGCTTATCCCCATCTTTCTGACAGACCCCTTTAAAAACTGGAAGGCTTATAGTAGGTTTGGCAGCACCCTAGTTACCTGTGGGAGCATCAGAAAACTGCAGGGGTGGTAGACTAATGCCATCTTCATCTTCCGTGTTGGCTGACACTGCTTTGTCCCTCTTCCAGGGGAGCCTTGCCTCGGAGACAAGTCCATCTTCTGCCAGATGGAGGTCCTGGCTCGCTACTGCTCCATACCTGGCTACAACAAGCTCTGCTGTGAATCCTGTGGCAAGAAAGCCACCTCCACCACTGGCTTGCCCTCCACCACTGACCCCAGCACTCCCCCAGGAACCGCTGCTCCCAGCCCGGCTCCGCTGCTCTCTCCTGGCCCCACCAGCCCTGCCTGGGGGGCAGCCAGTGGGGACCCCACCCCGACACCATGGGCTGGAGGAATGCCCAGCAGCGGTGTTTACCCTGGGGGGCTGCTGGCCCCGAGCGAGCCGGGCAGGAGCCAGGCATCCAGGTAACCTGCTCTGGACCACCTCGCTGTGGGGCAGGGGGAGCCTTTTGCTTCCCTCCCTCTCCTCCTCCTCGTTCTCCTCTCTCCCCATTTCCAGTGATGGTTTTCATGGCTGGCACTGCCAGGTTTTAAAATGACCCAGCTCACCCAGGAATTCCTGGGAAAACCACCTTCTTTTCTCATAATCCCCCCTCCCGACCCTCCCAGCTGTGTGTGGCATGTTTTTTTCTGACAGTGCCACGGAAGAAAGGTGAAAAGGAGCAAAAAAACCAAGTGACAGTGGTTTGGCTGTGGGTATAGACTGGCTGCTTCCTCCCAAGGTGCTAAATAAGTTTGGGAGAGGGGCTTTAACATCGCTTTTTCCTTCCCCCTGCCCCAAGCAGCAACACAAGATGTGCTGGAGAAGGAGGGTCCTGACTCTGTGGTCCAGCCTTGGTGCTCGAAGCTTGGGGGTGGCAATGGGACGATCCTGGGAATCTGTGGGGGCAAGCAGCTGGAAGGAGGTGGTGATGTAGGGGGTGTGAAATGTCAGGAAATATCCAAACTGCTGCCCTGGTCTGTCCCTGTTGGGGTTGGGAGTTTGGGAAACATGTCTGGGGGAAGATAGGGTGTGAAAAACCATAGACCAGCTTCTGTCCTGCATTGCAGGATGGGCAGGAGATGGTCCAGGCAGCTGCCTGTCGCCTGGCAGTGACTTTTTAGCTCATACTGCCCTTGGTTAGCCTTGAGCTGGTACTGATGTCCAGCCTCCTCAGGCCCACCAGCCTGATTCCTGCACCCTCCTCCCCAAGTGCCTGTGGGGCATCAACACCTCTCAAAGGGAAATGGGGCTGACTGGGAAGCCAGGAGTGGATTTTAGGGGCAGTTACAAAGAAAGGAGAGAGGAAGATGCATCTGTGTCCTCTTTGTCGCTTGGGAGGGACTGCAAGGGAGGTGATCAATGCCAGTAAAAAATGATCGTGCCAAGTACTAAATGTATGCACAGCACTTTAGGAGCCTAGGGCTGCGTGCAGCTTGCTTGGTGTCCAGGCACGGGGTCTACCTGGAGTAGTCACAGTCCTCAAAACCTCCCCAGAACAAGGTGAGGCATCCTGAAGGGTCCCCAAGGGGGCTGCTGCAGTTTTGGTGCTTGGGGGTGTGCAGCCTCTCAGTTGAGGGCATCCAGCACCTTCAGGAGTGCTGGCAGGGTAGAGAGATGGAGTCTGAGGATGGCAAGACTTGGCTGGTAGATCAGTTTGGCATTGCAAAGCGGGATCTCTCAGGGGCACGTACATGGTTGGTGTCAGTGCGTCCACTGGCAGGGTGAGACATGTCAAGGGACAGTGTTGGGTAGGTTCTGCAGGTGTTTTGGGCTTGCTGGTGAGGCACCCTGGGGTGCTCTACTTGTACTGGAAGATCTGTGGGTTTTAAGGCACACTTCTGTTCTAGCTTGGTGCTTTCAGTGCTGCCAGGACAGAGTGTTGTGTTGATGTGGCTGCAAGAAACTTGAGGTGGGCATCCTGGAGGACCACTGATCAGCATTCAAACTCTCCTCTGCCTTTGCTGGTCTGGCGTGCATTGCAGCAGGGGAGAAGTTGAGGTCCATGCTTTGATTGAGATTAATGGAGTCTCCTTCTCTGGAGAGATTCCAAACCTGCCTGGGCATGATCCTGGGCACCGTGCTGTGGGTGACCCTGCTGGAGCAGGGGGTTGGATGAGATGATCTCCAGAGGTCCCTTCAAAACCCAACTGTGACAGACAGAGGGATGCCTATGAAATGCTCTGGTAGGGTTCCCTGGTCTGAGGCATGCCAGTATTGGTACCCACAGCATCAACAGGATGCTGTGGGTGTGGTACCGGGTGAGATTCATCCCTTGGACTCCTGACGCCAGCACTGTGCCCCAGGCCAGCCTGGCCCCCAGCAATGCCCTCTGATGGAGTGCCAGCATTTATTTATTGTGCCAAAGATAACACTTCAGTTACTCTTTCGAGGAGCATCTCTTCTTGGTGCTGTGGGGCCCCCTTCTGCTGCTAGGACAGCCCTGGGCTGGCTCCAGGCAGGGCTGAGCAAGGCTTTTTTTGATTGTTCATCCACCTGCGCCCCATAAACTTGGAGGCAGTGAATAAAACCCAAAACTTCCCCCCTCCAGAATGGGCTGTGACATTTCCTGGGCTCAGTGTATGTGTGTGCTCGCTCCTTCCTCCCAAATTCTCAGCTGCACCCCTCCCCTCGGTGCTGTTAGTGCTTTACTGCGGTAGGAATATTTGCAGTGGTTCCTTGCTATACCTCGGAGGAGAGCCGTGGCTCAAGACTGGCCCAGCCCCATTGCACCCCAGCCAGGGTCCCCCCGGGGGGTGGGGATTTTAGGGCTGCGTTGCAGGTGCTAACCCCCCACCTCTAGACACAAGAGGTGGGTGAGATTTAAAGCAGGGTGAGATAAACACCCACCCACCCACCCCCCGCGGATGATGCTGCCCGGCCAGGACCCAGCACTGGGTGTTTATTCCAGGCAGGCTGAGGCTGGGTTGCTTCTCATGGAAAGCTGGTGGTGGAAGATGTAGCGATGTGGTGGCCCAGCTCCCAGCAGGGATTTGGTCCTGTCTCTGGGAGGAGAGGGTGTGTCTGGTCCCCCTGGGTGTCCTTCTGGGCCTGGTGGATGCGCCAAGTCATTCCTGTGATGTAACCTTTGTCCAGTGTTACAGTGATGTATAAAGTTTTGTACATATGAGATTCAGAGCTTTTTAACTTTTAATATTTATTAATTTTGTTGGGTTCTCTTTTTTTTTTGAACTCTAACATAATGTAAAATAAAAAAAAAAATAATAAATCCACATCAAAATCTTGTTCTATTGATTTATTCGAGTGAGGGAGGCAAAACCTGAATGTGAGCTGCGTGTGGTTGTTGAAATGGTTTTTCACACAGTGAGCCACCACTTCTTTATTTTATTTCAATCCAGTCAGTTTCATGTGACTTGGTTTGAGATTTAATTTTTTTTTCCCCTTTAAATAAGCCAAAGACCCAGCAAAACTCACAGATATATAAATTGCAAGCACCCTGCAATCCCTGGAACCATTCCAGGTGAGGTTGGTCAGGGCACTGAGCAACTTCCTCTGGTTGAAGTTGTCCCTGCTGCCTTCAGGGGGTTGGACTGGATGACTGTTACCTGTCCCTTCCCACCCAGCCCAGTCTATGATTCTATGCAGTGGCTGTAAGAACGTGTCCTGAAACCCAGCTCCTGGTGCCTGGGTACAGGGTAATGTTGGGATCATTGACCAGTTCATCCCTGCTGCTGGGACAGCTGGTGAACTCCTGGGAATCCTCTGAGGACAAAACCCACTGGAGGTTTTATCAGGTCTGCTGCGCTGGCAGCTGTTGGCAGAGCAGGAGAAAACCCCTCTGTATGTACACACACATAAATAGAGATGGTAGCAAAAATAAATAAAGATGCGTCACTGGTTCAGGCCAAAAGGAGCCCCTGAGCTTGCACTGACAATTCCTACCGTGATCAGGTCATAAATACAGAGAGATGAAACCAGATGAAGCCACAGAACAACCCGTGCCCTGCTCAATGTTGGGGTGCATTTCGGTACCGTCACCCATGCACGGCGGGAAGGAGTGATGCTGAACACCAGCTAGCTTTGCTGCTCACAGGTGAGGTTTGAGTTCTAGGTTGCTTCTAGGCAGCCCCTTAATCCAAGGTGTGGTGCTGCCTCGGTCACCCTGGCTTGCAGATGCTTGGCCCCAGCCTGAAAGCAGGAGCGTGGTGCTGGGTGGAGGGTGTTCTCTGTGCTCAGGGCTGCTCGGTGGCTGCACCATCTTGCCCCATCATTGGCAGCTGTGGCCAGGAGCAGGAGCAGGTCTCCAGCTCAGGCCATGTCCCTTGTACTCAGACAGAGCCTGTCCTCCCGCAGCTCAGGGGCATGTGGTGGTAGAGAGGTGCTGGCAGAGGTGCTTGATGAAGTCCAGTTGGGACTGTGGCAGGATGCGGTTAATGACAGATGTGGGAATCCAGCCCTTTGGGAGAGAATATCCTGGATTTGGTCCTGTTGGGGCACCCACCCGTGGAAGAGAGTGCATTTGCACATCAGGATGTGTACCCTTTGCTGTCCCA
>JANHFX010024807.1:8431-35942 GCA_027560015.1 Chloroceryle amazona
CTTCTCTTCTCTTCTCTTCTCTTCTCTTCTCTTCTCTTCTCTTCTCTTCTCTTCTCTTCTCTTCTCTTCTCTTTTTTGTGTTCTGAATACAACCATGACTAACAAAGGAAGCTGAAAGAACTGACATGGCATTTTAAAGTCTATTCCAGTCACCTGAAAAGCCAAGGGATTAAATTATATGTTGAACAACTTTCTTAGATAATTTTGTTTTTTATACCCATAGCCTACCCCAGCAGAAAAGTGTGAGCAGGAATGTTTCTGTTTCCTTGTAGAGCGGGAATATTGACTAAGTTGTTAAGGTTTACTTTCTTTGGGAAATTAGACATGCTGGTAGGATCTGTCAGGTTTCCCCAGACACAGGAAAAACTACTTCTGCCTTTTTAAAAGTGCCTTTTGGAATATAATCTAATCAGCTCCTGAAATATTTCATCATACACAAAATGCCTCACTAAGATGCCTTCCAGGAAGGAAATTATTAAAGGGCATAGTATTTGTTTCAGGCACAGTACTATTCAATGAGTGATTTTTATGAATACTACTCAATGTAACTAGGAGCTGGAAAGAAAATGAAAGCATACAACTTCTTTTCATGGGACTGTCTAATCCATTATGGATAACAAATTTAAAATATTAATACATATTTCAAAATTCTGATTTTTTGCCCCCCATAATTCTCCTAAGAATAAGATAACATGGAGCTAACAACTTAAGTATTATTATTTAAACTGAAAATATGTAGCTGGGAGAAACACTCTACAAAAAAACCCAAACCTGTAAAATCTGAAATTTAGGGTCAGTCAAAAACTTTGAAGGATACACTGAGTTTTGAAACAAAGAAGAATACTGAACCACTGAAAAGATATTAATTTTAATGGACTGTTAAAACATTTCCTAGAAGAAATATTTTCTTCCAGATTAGGCATATCAAGGCCTTAATAGACATATTATATATTATATATACAATATGTATCCCTGTATATCACGAGATACGCCTATATTTTATTATATATTAAATAGGCGTATCTCATGATAAACAAGGATGAAAATAGTAACAAAAATGTTCAAGAATAAGCTACCACTGGACACTGCCAAAACATTAATAATAGGATGAAATATCTGTGGGTAAAATTTTTTCACCTAGACAGTGCATACTCAGTATGATGAAATAGTTTAAAGTAACTATCAAAGCATTCCATGCTTCTCATGAAGAACAATGTTACCCATTGTAATATTCACTATATTTTGATATAAGCAGAAGATAAACATTTCTGATGGCAAAAACTTAACAGGATGGTGTCCTGAGGAGAAAAGCACATTGGAAGGAAATTAAATGAAACCACTCAGAATTTACCTGATTTTAAATTTGGGATGGGATTCTGGGCTCAGTTTAGTTGTCAATACATTGACATCCAGTGATGCTTGAGAGACCTGGTGTTTTCCACCTCACCTCAAGCTGCTGTCCAGAGGACAATTCTACTGTAAATTTTGTGTCATATCTGCTAGCACTGCATGGACATGTGAGATATTTTTAAGGCATTGAAAATGTAGATAGACTCCTATGTGAGGGCAACTGATGTGAACCTCTGTATGGAAGATTCAATTGCTCAAACAGACATCTACAGTAATTTAAGGTGCCTCAATGTACCCTACCCAACCTGCCAGTTCTTGCATGGTCATCTGACCTTGAATGGGCATTTGATCTTGATAGGTCAAATCTACCTGTCCACTGTAGAAAGGATGTTTCTGTCAGCAGCAGAAGTGTAGCACCTTAGGAAATATTTGGAAAAGGACCTTTTTGATGATAAATCTCAGACAAAAAATGTCAAGATGTAAATTCTTTAGAAAAGATGAGACTATATATTAAGTCAATAAAATAAATAAAGAATGTGGCCCATATTTGCCCTGTATCATAATGCAAGAGCCAAAGGATGGTCAATTAGAGTTAACAGGGATAGAACTTGATCTGACAGTAGATGTTTTCAAGCACTGTATATTTGCAGGAACACTGTCCAGAATGCAACACTACTCAGAAAGGGGTTAGATATCAAAAATGTTTAGGTTTTTTACTGTAGTAATAATGATAAAAAATCCAATTTAATGTGAAATCTGGGAGTCCAGTTGTTCTCCTTCACTTGTCAAATACGAGTTGGTAGAATTATTTGTTATTCTTCTCCTTTGGACATCCCACCCATGCCACTTTGCATGATTGTCTCAGGTAAGCAGTTAACACTATTATTCAGACTTCTCAGGAAGGGTCATCTATTGTAATTTAAATGCTTACTTTAAATTAAATTAATATTATCTTGGAAGACTTTTGTTCTTTCCCTTAATTATAAAAGCATCCTAAAGCAACCAGCTCCTTTGTAGACCTCTTATGAGCACATGAATCCTGGAGGGCCTATAATGTGCTGTATTTTTCTGTACTGTGATGTACAGGACAGAAATCTTGGGCAATTCTACTGCTAGCAATAGCCAGTATGGGAGCTTATGTTAGAAGCAGCTTAATCTATATTTGGCACTATCACATTTGTTCCTTTATTAGTCATTCTTATAATAAATACGTGAGCATTTAGCCTCACAGGGAGAAGTCACTGTAGTTAAGCTGTCTATATAATGTCTAGAAATAATATATGTATGTGTGTGTATCATTATAAACCACTATATATTGCTATATGTTCTTATGTGCAGTAAATTAGATATAAATATAGTGTATTTCCCAGTAATGACACTATTATTGACCAAGTATCTATCTTTGGCAGAAATGTTGTTCTATACTGCAGACTGTGTAGTGAAACATTGTCTTGCCATTTCTTACCCATCAGTCTATTTCCTTGCAGAAACTGCTGTATCTTCCAATAAATATGATCTTTATTGAGAAATGTATACAGTAAAACTTCTGTGCACTGCATCTATAGATTGTGGAAGTATGAACTTAAAGATGAAAAGAAATTTATGGGCCCACTTCTGAAATTTTTACCTTCCTTTACTTCTGTTTCCCATCTTTCAACAAAAAATGATTCAATTCATCAGTAAATCTTAATTCAGAAAAGCACTTCCTTATGTGTCCAAGTCCTCTCCTGCTTCAGGGAAATACCTAATCTAAGAATTGAGAAGACTTTTCGTAATCGAAATACTGCCTTGACCTGGAATATAAGCTTTCTCCATCTAACAAATGGTGTCAGGTTTTCTCTTTTGTTTTGGTTCCAGCCTTTTTCTCTAAAAGTACAATTTACCCATCTTTTTTGATTAAACCTCCCCAAGAATTCCAGGGACATCACAGACTTTATTTCTAAATGACCATAAAGAGCATAATGTTCTAGTTTACTGCAAATTCAAGAAAATAAAGTATAACCAACAGCACTTTTCTCCTATCTTATTCTTTCATTGTGGTGAAGTTGAGTGCAATGCCCTTAGGTTTTTTTCACTCTATACGTATATGTGAAGAAAAAATCAGCTACATTTTCACAGGTTCAGAGCTAGGTTAAATTAAAATGGTGAAAGAGAATTTGTTTATGTTTTTTACATAGTATTTATATACTAGAAGCATCACCTCAGATCAGCTATTTTAACATAATTTAATTCTACAAAACATTGTTTTAGTCAGAAATAAATTCTATAGAAGGAAGCATATTGGATAAAGTATTGCTCATGGTGTAATTTTAATTCTGAAATATCTTGCTAAGAGGGCTTATTTAAATAGGTTCTTTGTGAGATGAATATTTAGAAAAAAATCCTACAGGATGATTTATAGAAAAATTATATGAACAGAATGAAGGACAGAAGAATTTTATTAGAAAAGGGACTCATTTCCACAAAATATAAATTATACCTTTTAGAAAATATATTGAATTTTATTAATATTCTGCAGACAGCCTGCAGTGTTAATCTCTACCCCTACCTATAAGATTTTCATTATGAGGTACAAGGTGTATTTACCCTTTAACCAAATAATTTTTGAGTAGTTCAATGCAGCCTTGACTGCAGTTTACATATCTTACAAAATATTTTCCTTTTGGAGGCACAGCTTATTTTATGGCAAAATCCGACATGAAATGCTGAAACTTTTACATGTACATGAACATGTATATGACACATTTACATGCATATGCAGTTTCACACATGCATATGCATCTGTGTAAATACATGTTATATACATACTGGTATTCAATTTATACATATCCCATATTTCCATTGGATGTATAAACCTTACTCTTTGTACATTGTACATAGAATCAGAGAATCACAGAATCACAGAATGATTTGGGCTGGAAGGGACCACTAAAGTTCATCTAGCTCAACCCCCCTGCAGTGAGTAGGGACATCCTCAACTAGAGCAGGTTGCTCGGAGTCCTGTTGAGCCTCACCTTGAATGTCTCCAGGGATGGGGCCTCAGCTACCTCCCTGGGCAACCTGTTCCAATGCTCCACCACTCTCATAGTAAAGAATTTGTTTCTAACATCCAATCTAAATCTACTTTTCTCTAGCTTAAAACCATTGCCCCCATCCTGTCACTACAGGCCTTTGTAAACGGTCCCTTTCCCACCCTCTTGTAGGCCCCCTTCAGGTACTGGAAGGTCTCCCTGGAGCCTTCTCTTCTCCAGGCTGAACAGTCCCAGCTCCCTCAGCCTGTCCTCATAGGAGAGGTGTTTCAGCCCTCTTGATCATCTTTGTGGGCCTCCTTTGGACCCGCTCCATCAGGTCCACGTACCTCCTGTGCTGAGGGCTCCAGAGCTGAGTGCAGTACTCCAGGTGAGGTCTCACCAGAGCAGAGTGGCAGAATCACCACTCTCGATCTGCTGGCCATGCTTCTTTTGATGCAGCTCAGGATGCAACTGGTCTTCAGGGCTGCAAGCACACACTGGCTGCTCATGTCCAGCTTCTTGTTCACCAGCACCCCCAAGTCCTTTTCTGCAGGGCTGTTCTCTGTCACCTCCTCCCCCAGCCTGTATTGATAGTGGGGATTGTTCCGGTCCAGGTGCAGGACCCTGCACTTGCTCTTGTTGAACCTCATGAGGTTCAGCTGGGCCCACCTCTCCAGCTTGTCCAGGTCCCTCTGGATGACATCCCATCCTTCTGCTGTATCAACAGCACCACTCAGCTTGGTGTCATCCGTGAACTTGCTGATGGTGCACTCAGTCTTGCTGTCTATGTCATTGATAAAAATATTAAAAAGTACAGGTCCCTCTATGGACCTGGGTGGGACAATATACATAAGATATTGATCTTTACCACTTGTGTATACATTTTCTGACCTCAATTATTTAACCAGTTGGGATGACACTGAATTTATATCTGTCTTTTTGGGAGTCAGTATAGAGAGAAACTTACTAACAGTTCATTAAGTAGAGAGATTTGGATAATAAACATTTTGTTTACAATTATTTCCTGTTATTATTTTCCTTTTTTTTCCACAGGACTCCTCCCTCCTTTAAAGCTCAAGAAATGAAATTACAATTGGTTTTGGCATGACTGAGGCTGCTGTCTGCAGGAACTCTGCCTCGGTCATTCCAAAAATGTTGATGAGTTGTTTGCAAGATGAAAAAGGAGTAGGGAGTCTCCAGTAAAATGATATGGGAGTATTTTATTTTGAAACTGTTCCATGATTTATACCTATTAACCATGTGAATTGTAGAAGGCAGTGCCAACTCCAGAAAAGTTTGAAGCTCTATATTTTTGAACTGTCAATATATCTTTATTTTAAAAACTTAAAACTCATCTTAATTATAATTCTATTATCTGGACTTATTTTCCAAAAACCTAGAATTAAAAAAAAATGAATTTTTAACAGTATATGAAAACTTGTATCATATGTCAAATGTAGGATAAATGATATAATTTTGTCTAAATAATATATTTGAGCTTGTGTAATAAAAACTTTCTCTGAAAAAAATCAAGGTAAATATACTTAGAGAGTTGCTAAATATATTTCCACAATGACATACATAAATTATTTTCCTGCTCTCTTAAAAATATATATTTCATTACGACATGCATAATCAGCCCATTACATCCACATGTTTACATTGGTTTTCTGTACTTTACAACCAGCTTCTAACTCACTAGAACTGCTTTATTCTATTACATGGAAGAAACATATTCAGTTAGTTTTTCATGCTGTTAGTCATAAGTGTATGATAAACTTAGTACTCCTCCTAGAAAGAGAATCCTTGAAAGAAGACATGAATCATTTAATAGCACTGTTTATTGTACAATGGGGATCTGATTCTGGCCTCAGTGCCAAGCTTTAGTAAATCAGATTTAGTCAAGGTAGTTCTGCAGACAAAAGAGCACTTTAGGCTTGTCCTTTCCTGGACCACGACCTGCTTGTAAGTCTCAGTTAGCCTTAGGACAGCAAAAGTTTATGTTGCTGTTGGCCCACATGCTCCATGAGGTTTGCTTTTAAGATATTTATCAACACAGATCAGACAATAATGTCAAACACAGTGTGAAGGAATTTATTACACTTTCCTTGGAAGCTACATAAAAAGCTGCAATTTCCCTCTTGTCATGTATGTCCCCATATTACAATCCCATGGCTATTGGGGTAGCATCCACCTCCCTACGTCATAGGTAAGGAGGTGGATGCAGTGTTTTTCTGTAGTAAAATCAACTGGATATAATCTTCATATCTTCCTGTCATCCTTGACATCTCTGTTTAACAATTCCTCCAACAAATCTACTGCGTTCCCTTCCCTTCCTACAGTCATAGACTTAGTTTTTCCAACTTTTAAGCCCTGAGCTACGGTCTAACAGTGGTTGTACTCAGAGCCTGTTGTCCCTAAAATCAGAAAGTGACTTCACATTTTTTGCAAAGGCTCATTCTTTGTTAGCACAAAATTTTCCAGTGTCTATCCGTTCAATTGAAATATGTTCATGAGCAGTGAACATATTCAGGCTGAGCTCAGAATTTTTTGCCTTTTATTTTTTTTTCTTGTGAAGTTTTTAACAGTTTCAGAGAGCAAAGCCAGGAAAGGTACATTGTTAGGCAATATTAGGGAACCTTTGGTGAACATCTATTCCCATCTGGATGATTTATAAATTTATGGAAAGCTGCAGTAGAAATTCCCTGCTCAGATCTCTTCAGATTTTGAGAACCTCCTATAAGTGCAGCAAGTTCTACTAATATACACCAAGCAAAGAAAGCAAGAGTTATAAGCTGTTATTTTGCAAACTGACTTGTTTAAGAGCTAAATGGCCAAAGCTAAGACTGTTTCAGGCAAGACATCTAGAACAGTTAGAGAAAACTGCAGCATTGAAACAAAAGTTGTTAAACGGGTTGGCCAAGAGCTGGAGGCAGAGGAAAACTGGTAAATCAGAAAGAATGCCTGCAAGTAGGGGTGGGGCAGAGTGCCTGAGAAGGAGCCAGCACTCAAATGAAGAGCTAGATTTGACTGGGGAAAGTGACAGGTATAAGAAACTGAGGAAGGGACAAGAAAACCTGATGATAATGATTGGGTGAAAATTTGAAGGAGAAGTAGGAGGTACCAGATCAAGGAAAGGCAGAGAGGAAAGAAGTCTGATGTGTATAATCACTGATTATTCACAGAAACAATCAAATATAACTGTCCCTGGAATATACAGCATGGTAAAATGCTAAATGAACTATTATGGACAAAATTTAACACATTTCCAAAGTATGCTACCACATGTGAATGAACAACAGGAGAAAGCTGACAAGAAAATTCAGAATTCTATCTTCTGAGTCATGGATGTGGCATAAGAAGAAGAAAAATCACCAAACAGCTTTTGATTAATGGAGCACTATTGCACTATGCAAAGAATAAGGCTGGGCTTCTTGGAAAATGTAGCAAGTGATCACATCCTTAAGCTCTACTTTTTTTAAAGTATGTACGAGAGGTTTAAATGAAATAGTGCAAATTAATAGCTCTCAAGTGTTTGCTAACTCTATCAAGTTTTATTTTATGATATTCAGATTAGGTAACATTTTCCCACATAATTATAGTTTATTTTTACCTGTAGTAACCTGACAGAACCCCGGTTATGTGTTTGAACCCCAACATTAACAGACAAAGTGTAAAGAAAATAAAGAGATTTTGTGTTCCCTGTCAAACTTATTTCATGTTTAACACAGAAAACAAATATTCATATACAAAATGAAATCACATAACTTATCCTTCATAAATTAAATACATGGATTTGGCTCTGCTTCACATGTTATGATACGTTTGGATCTGCATGTACCAAAGAGAAGTTACAAGCCAAAAAGGAGATGAAGAATGAGACAAAAAGTAGAACTGAAAAAATAGAGCACAAATACTGATTCATGAAAGAAAGCTATAGAATTGTTTTGGAAATTTGAGTGTTCAAGATAGACAAGCCCTCAGGCAGGGCTGACTTGCATAATCAACCTTTATTGGATTTGGCAGATACAGAAACCAAGTGTGACAGTGCTATGCAGCAGAGTTTTACTAGGCTGAATCACTGTTCAGCAGTCACTCTGGTATACTGAACTAGGCACAAACAAGTGTTCCTCCAGCCTCTAGTGAGTGTGTTTCTCTTATTAGCCAGCATTTCTGTCTCTCAGGAATGGAAACGGATGTTATTGATTTTGGCAAGTGAGGACCTCTGTGTGTTTCTTGCCAGACCCCTCAAAAGTATGTGTTGGTACTATGAGAAGATCAGAGGAGAACCTGATTTATCTTGTCAAAGACAGTAATTTAGTGCAATCTAATTTGAAGAATTTCTTTACTATATTTCAAAACTAACTGACAGTTTTTCATCATGTCATGAATAATTTTATTAGGTGATTGAAAACATTTTAGTGCAGCTCCTTCATTAATCATATCCATGTGGTCTAAATGACCTTTGAGTCCCTTCATTCTTTCATTCTTTTATTGTTGTATTTAGTAGCATTTTTTATTTTGCATCTTTTAGCAGGGTAATTTAGGACCTCAGTGATGATTTTATTCTGTTCATTTTTTTTTAAATGGAGTTATGAGATTGAAAGCGGATTGTAATTTTAAATCGTATGGCCTGTATCTTGTTAGATTGAACAAGTGATAAAGATAGGCCAATTAGATACTTGTTCTTTAGTTAGCTGGTCCAAATAGTCTCATGATAATTGTTAAAGCTCTTCTTGGAAATATTGGGACACTGCATCTAACAATAGAAAAGCTATGCTATGCTTTAATACTAATTTTAAGGTAAACTTCCTAAACACTTGGCATATCTCATAATAGATTAATTATCTGGTACGATAGAAAAGAACTACAAAGCAGACATCAGAGGGCATTTTTTAAGAAATAATCTGATCTTCTTAGTATGTTTTCACCTCAAGTACATAATTTTCACATGTATTTGTAAACTAAATCCATTTGTTGATAAAGTACTTCAGAATATTCTTAGTAAACCTGTATGTTGGTTATCATTATAGCATCATGGGAATCATAACACTTTCAAGGATTAACTTGACAAATATCTTGGAAAATTCAGTGTGGCTTCACTATGAGAAGTTTATATGAGAACTTTTTCTGCTACTTAGGTTATAAACATTTCAAGCCTAACTATACTGCATAGTTTATTGCTCTTCCTGGCCTATTAACAGTAGTGTAGGGTTTTTTTATTCTAATGAGTCTTGGCATGTTTATGTCATTCTTATCCTCAAGTTCCAGATACTCTTACATCTATAACAGATGCGATTAAAACTTTCAATAGGGCTCTATAAAACTTCTGTTTGTATATGTCATTGCAAAATGCCACAGTATAAGTTGCAAATATCCCAATGTAATCAACAAGACTATCTTTCCTACTCCTTACAGTTTTTCCCTACATTTAATAAGTGATTGGAGATGTCAAATGCTAATCATGACATTTTACTTCTTCCTTTTGGCCCCAGTGGGTTTTAAGGCTCAGTAGTGATGTTCTGAACTCTGGCCCCAAGGCACCATCCTCTACTATATACAGAAAGCCCAAAGCATTAAGTTCTGGCAGGAACTCTCTTTGTTCTAAGCCATTTATAAAGTGGAATAAAAGCAGCTGAACTGATTTTGTCCTTACTAGGGAGATCTGACCAGTTGCTGTTCTTTTGTACTATATGAGTAGATGAATGACATAATGAAACAATCGTTCAAAAGCAGCAATTTAAAGCTGTTTAGGGAAAATCTTCTTTTACAGACAAAACACAAAACCTGCAGTGTTCTTTGACACTGTGCACCATTTAAAACATGACATGGATAAGAAAACATTCAACATTACAGCATTTGGAAATATTTAATTTTAATTATAATGAAGTAAAAGAAAACAATTTTTATGGCACCTTACATTCGAGTTATTTTCTCTTCTGAGGTTTTTCTTCTCCTTTTCCTACAAAACACACAACAAAAATCACTTAGGGTTTGATTTTATTGTTTAAATATAGAAATCTATTGCCACTTCACACAACTTAAAGTATTAAACCTGGAATCTCCATGGAGATAGTAAATCTGATACAGAACCTATGGGAGACTGGAATTTGCCAGGTAGAAGCTGGAGACCTAATATGATATCCTGGGGCACCTCCAGTGGTGTCCATCTTGAAACATCTTAATTTAGACACTTAGATTGAAACAGATAAATTAGGTCTGAGGAGCAAGATTCAGGATGAAATTAAGACCTCTGCATTTAGGAGTCTACATGTGGCTGAATATATGTGAGCTAAGCATGGAAATCAAGTCTATGCAGTTGATAAAGCCTGGAGAGAGCTTTTGTAGAGCAAGTACAGATTGTTACTTCAGGGTGGGCTGGACATTTCTGCAGACTCCTCAGACTTACTGACTTGGGGGCCAGTTCTGCTGGCCTCATACAGGCACATGCTGTCAGAGGAAATGCCCCAGGGCATGGTCTTCAGTTTCTGCCTGAGAAAGTGACAAGTCTGTCACAGACCTGCCTCGTAATTGCCTCATCTATGAACATTTGTGTTCAGGCAACCATATCAAGCTCTAGATGTCCTTTGACTATGATGGGAGTTAGCCACTTAGCTAACAGGCAGGCATCTTCACATAGACACCTAAACTCAGATATCTTAAATTAGAGCTGAATCCTCAGCCTTGTGACAAAAAAAAATGAGTTATACCCATCGTTGGAAGGTATGATTGGTACAATTTTGGAGATATGATACCTAGCTAGTCTGAATAGCGTTGTTCCTATAGTAGAAGCTAGAACTCAGCACAGACGTTGGTAGATATTATTGAACACAGTCTGCAGAAGAAAGAAGAGTCCTTGCTCTGCTTCACACAAAGTACCTATGACAAATTATGAGGACTCTTGGTTCACCGGGTCTCATTACTGGGTATCCATGGCATCAAAAAAACTTTTTTTTTTTAAAAAAGCTTTTACCCATTATTCTTTTGCAGCCATATGCTTGTCTCTTCATGTATGTATTATTCTTTTCTATCTCTGTGAAATATTTTAGGAGTACAAATTTGGTACAAGCCATTATCTGTAATAATAGTAATAATGGCATAAATGTGGAAGTGTTCTCTCTGGTATTGGAGAGGTTAGGATTCTCTGGTTGGAGAGTAATATGGATCTTGAAGCAAGGAATATTACTGCCTTTAAGATATGGGGCAACTACAGTGAGAGCTGGACCTAGGGGTAATCTGAGGGAAGTGGCATTACCACTGTTAAGCTCTCACAGGGACCTCAGTTGAATGAGTAGGGTTAGAAACTTGTCCTCCCCTAATCAGGGTTGGCATTCTTAACTCCCTTTTAATCCACTTTTCCTTTGCTGAAATTATAGGAATGATACTTTTTTTTTTTAATTTTATACTTCCATTTAAAAAGTATTCATCTGCTTCTGATGAACCCTAAAGTTAATACAAAGTAGACTCCCCATTCATCTGTCATAATAACTTTTTGATACACCTCTTACAGATTGAATTTACCCTTTCCAGAAAGACAATAATCAAAGCAATACAGGCTATTGCAGACAAAATTTACTTCCATTTTCTACAAAGGCATTGACACTCTTTTATCTTTATGGGGTAATACCACAACAGACATACCTAAAGATTGCCTTTTTTTTTTTTATTTTTCATGGTCACATCTTTGTGACTCATAGCTCCCTCAGATGAAATTAATCTCACATACATATAACTAAGTACTCAACCTTGGGTTCCATTGTGGTCGATTTAGAGAAACAGGCACTAAGGAATCACTAATCTTGCCAAATATCTATTTCAGGATGATATGGACTATGCCATAAAAGTGCTGCCTATTTCTCCCAGTTGACTGTAATGGCATACATCTGTCTTTGGTCAAAATGAGATTCTTTTCTTGCAATCAGTTAAGAGGTCTTTCCCATCTCTGTCATACCTAGCCAATAAGCTCTAGGAAAAAAACTCTTTATGTATCTTGAGTCTATGAGATTAAATTTAATCAAAATTTTTTCTTCAGTTCTCAGTGTCACCTCATTCTCCTTTTATGATATCCCTGTTAATCCTATTTAAAAACAGTCCACAACTTAATGTTGAAACCAATCTTGTCCACAGTGTCTTATTTTCAGAGCTATGAGAAAAATGAAGATGCTAAATAAGGTCCTTCCAAACTGACCCTTGGAAAAAAAAATAGGAATAACATGAGAACAAAGACTTCATTATCCAGACAACTCAATTAATTAAAAAAAATCTCATGTAGATAATTTCTATGAGATAGTTACCTTTACATCTCTGAGTTTTTGCTATCATCTATGTTCCTTCTCCCAGCCATTTTTACTGCTGCATCAGTCAGCCATTTTCATTACTTTCTCATATTACATACCCTTGAATTAGAAATGAAGGATGTGCATTTCACAAATCCTTTGACTTTCTATTTTCTATGTTCTGTTCACTGAGATTGTACTCAATCAACTCTATGTTGATGTAAATGGTGCAGAAGTCTATACCAGAGCTTATCACTGTCAGCTTCTTGCCTAGCCTATTGAAATAGGCATTTCTTAATTTCTTTTTAAAAGTGCCTACATTTTCAAGTGTAGGTGAAAGTCATTACACTGCGTGACTAAACAAAGTATATATCTAGGAAGGTGTTGTTGACACAAACTGAAAATTATCTTTTGAAATGTATAACTTTTTAACAAAAAAATTGTTTTGTACTTTTTTTCAGATAATTATGTTTCACATAGTCCCCACATCCCCCTTGATGTACTATTTCATTATACGAAAGAGATGTCAAACAAATCATTAGTTACATAATCATCCACCACAGCCAAAATGAAACAAAAAAAAGAAACATACATCACCTAAAGAATAATTCTCATCTTCATGAGAATTGTTTTCATGTTGTCAATGAGCTGAGAAATAAATGTGGTTTTCAAAAATGATATTTCATTCATCATCAAAATGATATTTCAGGTCAGGAGACCAAAAATATTTTAGGATATTTAAATTTTCACACAGAGAAAAAACATCAATTGGAATAAAAATAAATTCATAAAATGATTCAAAAGGAAATTCCAGTTTTGACCAATTTCAGTTAGGACATATCCAACAATATCTTGTTTTGTGTAAAAAAAAGTGTAAATCCTAACATTTGGGATCTTATATTTAGATATATCATTGGAAAGTATATCTCTATGCTGTATCCTTCCCAGTGCCAATAGATTGATAAAGACTTCTTTGGTCTTGATGAAGTCACAGAATTGTTGCAACTGGAAAGGATCATCCAATACAACCCCACTACCAAAGCAGATTTGCCTAGAGCACATTACACAGGGTTGCACTCAGGTGGGTTTTGAATCTCTCCATAGAAGGAGACTTCATAACTGCCTGCCTTGGGCAGCCAGTTCCAGTGCTGCATCACCCTCACAGTAAAGAAGTTTTTCCTCATATTTAGATGGAGCCTCCTGTGTTTCAGTTTGTGCCCTTTGCCCCTTGTCCCATCACTGATCACTGCTGAAAAGTAATGGCATGTTTAATTAAGTGTCCCGTAGTTAGAAAACCACCTATGTTTATATTAACTGTATTAGCTTTTTGCTGTACCAGGAACAACACATTCAGTATTTTGCAAAACTGAACTCTGAATCAAGTATAAAATCTTCCTGTGGCATTTCATTTTTCTTTAAATTCTTTTACAAAGAAAAAACATCAAGATTATTTAAATTATGTTTGATTTAAAATCATATAAAGAATTATATATAACAGTTAATGTGAAGCAAACCTTTTAATTATTTACCGAAAAAAAAAAAAATCAGCAGTTTTATGCTAGTTCCTGCTTTATATTGTTTTCATGTGTTTCTTACATCTAAACATGATAAAGGGTAACCATAAAATAGAATGTAATTTGGGGAAAAAATAATAAATCAAACATTAGCTTGCTTCTCCAGGAGTATATAGCTGTCAAATAAGCTGATTCTGTACTCTTGAACTTGATTTTTTTTTCTTTAATGCTGAAAGTACTCTGTTGAAAAAATAGGAAAAGATCTCAAATACAAAAAGGCTGAATATAGCTGTTATAGAAGTCCAAAGGTACAGAATGGGAACAGCCATTTCAATGGGCCTGAATCATGTTCATGAGTTCCTCTGATTTATCCTTCCTTTGGCCCTTCTAGGAAAGTACCTTTTTTTCCTTTTGCCCTCTGTCTTCTATATTTCATTTCATGTGTCTATCGAGGCTATGAAAGATAAAGCTATCTGCTTTCTCCTGTAGTAAAGAACTATATGGAATCAGTTCACCTGTCTGTCACTCCTCATTAAATTCTTACCCTCTTCATTCACATTCTGATCTTTGCAAATGAACATTTGCTTAATAAATGTTCCCAAGACTAACAGTGCAGAGTGAAAATCCCACACAGCAGTAAATTATTAACTCAGTCACAGGGGGAGTGCCATATATGACTTTTCAGAATGAGTTATTATGTGGATCATCATGTAATTATGAATTTTTCAAACCATGATAGAGGAAAATTGAATATTTAATATTTTATGGACATATTCTGCACTGAGGACATCTTTCAAAATTTTATGATAATTTTTAGAGTGAGCAAAGAGCAGAACAAAAGTTACAAAATAATTACAAAGTGGAATATTTAATCACCATGGACATTGTTGGCAATTTCTCAAATTGCATAATATAATCAAGGTCGTGAACTTTTAATCACAAAATATTCAAATGGAAAAAATATGTGCAATAAAATTAATCTACAAGTATGTTTTGATTGTTTAAAAACCAAGAATATGAAGCTTCATACATTATTGCACGATAGGTAGAATGATGTAAATATTCATGGTAAGACAACAGGCTATCAAATGTTCCTGGTTAGTCATGGATTGCCCCTTCATCGGGCATTTAGAAATACAGAAGCATGAACATAAACTTCTGCTACTTGCTCCAGGAATGCTTGCTGTGAGCAGGGAACATGAGGGGGGAGCAGCGCAGGTGCCTAAGCAGAGTCGTTTAGCACAATTTTAAACATCCTGGGGTATTCACAGCATCCGCATGAGCCTGGCAGATAACGCAAGATCTGTGGGAGACCAGAGCCCTTCTGAAGCAGCAGCTGGATGCCAGGCAGGATATCCTAAGGCATCTAAATGGTATTAGACAGTTATGTTTAGGCTTTTGAATCACTCCTTAGGAGTCGAAGCTGAAACCAGGGGTGATTTAAATAGCACTTAATTCCCACATATGGACAATGAACTTGAGCTGTGAACTTTGGAAAGCAGGAATCACCAAGGAGAGGAAAATATTTACTGTTTGTTCTGATAAACAAGAATTTGCACAGAACAAAAAATATTTCTAAGTCTGTGTTCCTAGGGAGAAAAGAATAATGAAATTATCAAGCACTTCATAGTAAGCCAAATCAGGCACTTTCATAACCAATCACCTTAGTGCAAATCTATCATAAAAAAAAACAAGTAACATTCTTTTCCTTAACAGTCATTTACACTTTGCCAGAAAACCTGCTGAAAACCAAAGCAAGTGAAGTATGAAAGCTTGAGAAGCCCATAGAGCAAAACAAAGTATAGATAGTAAGTACATATTAGCCTGGAACTACTTGTGGGCTCATGCATATTTCCAAATTTCTTAATTCTATTTATTTTAATTTATTTCTTTAGATAATTTACTCTTTGTCCATTACTGTGTGCTATCTTTATGCCACACATAAAATAATTCACTATGAAAATATGTTTTGTGTCCACCATTCCGTCTTCCAAGGAACCAGCCTGACTTTGTTTGCCCAGAAGCATGAATGATGGAAGTTAAAAGGTTTGGACCAGAACAGTCCTACGTTGACAGTGTGCTCAAGTCTTAGTCACAAGAGGCATACTTAAAATCACAGCAGAGAACAGGACCGTATCATTCAGATGTTGAGAAAGTCCAAGCCACTTCAAGATTATTTTTTTGCTTCCTTTTTCTGCAAATTCCAACATTGCCTTGATTCATGACTGCCTACTTCCAGAAAAAAACTGCTTCATGCTTTTCCAAAGTGACTTCATGAAGGCAGGTCCTGCAACATGCCAAGATGAGAAGAGCTGCTAAGAAAGTTAGTGTAATATATTGTCTTACTTTAATAACATGGTGTGTATCTCTTTTGGTTTCTATATGGACCTCTATCTACATTTATAGACACTGTAATGTATAATTTTTTAAACAACATGCAACTAAGCATCTAACTGAACACTGCTGTGTTCCTTACTCCAAGGATAGGTCTCAACACCATTCAGAATGAGGTAAAACTTGTAAAATTTGAATCCGCTTTTCTTTTGAAAAGTCATGGTTATTAGGTGTCTATGTGAAAAAAAGAAAACATTTTTATTTTAAAGTACAAATAAATCTAGACTTTATAAAATCTTAGGAGACGAATACTGAACATCAAGTGTGTGATTACAGTATGCAATAATAAGAAAGATATTTATTCTTCTCATCATTGACAAATTACCTCACTCAAATCCTCTGATGATGTGAATAATGACTATTTCAGACCAGGTATTTATAGTTTTTCTATCTGTACTTACACTGTAAGTTTCAAATATAGTTGTTTCCAGTTTCAGCTATGTGTTCCAGTTACTACATGCCTTTAAAGAATTGAGCTCTCTAAAAATAGCTATCAGAGACAAGTTAAGTGTATGAAGGGCTTGATGTAGAAGTGTGAATACTATTAACAATTTGAAATAGTCCATTTCCTTAATGTTCACTGAAGAAACTCTTTCATATCTTTGCTTTTGAAATTAAATAACTAGCATTAGAATCAGAAAAGCATCTGTGTCTGCCAGCCAGCGCAGGAATTTCACACCTGTTCCAGTGGCATTGCCTAGGCATTTTTATCTTTGTATGGATCTACAATACAAATATTGTGACACTCATTTCTGCAATTTATTTGCAGAATTGTAGTTTCAGATTTTCTTACTGTCAGTAATCTCTGACCATGATAGTCCATGGCATGGGCATTTGGTAGGTCACATCCTGTAAAGCACCAGCACTAGGTCCCTGAGCCAGTCTCATATCACCAAAACTAATAGTCTGTACTAAATTAGAGCGCAATGTAGCGTACCATAAAGAATACTATAGAAAACTGATACTTTAAGTAAGTGGGATCTGACTGGGAGTCACTTACTAACAAAGAAAAATAGATGCCCTAATTTTGCAAAGGCACAAAACCCAAAAGCTTTATTTTTAGTATTAAAAAACACCACTCACAAGCAGAGTGAACAGAACAAAGTCCTGACTGATAAGGGACATGCACAATATCCCCCACTACATTACTGTTTTCTTTCAATAATAAACAAAAGACATATTTAGCACTTCCATAGCACTTTATATACTCAAAGGACTTCACTAACCATTACTGGCATATCTAGATGCTTCTTATATGCAAATGAATGCAGATAGTAGGCATTAGGAGGCAGGATATTAGAATACATTAGCAAATGGACAATAGAAAAAAGCTGGTTTGACTGACTGTGGAGGATTGGAGTAGGAAGTAGCAGATACCACAATTCACTGCTCAGAATTATGGAAAGAATTTTTGTGCTGATTGCCATCATGCCTTAGAAACTCATCACTTAATTAACAATATAAATATTTTAAAAATTAACATTTTATAAAACCACAATAAGAGGTTCCATTGTGAGAATGGGAAAGGATCAATTCACAGTTGGCTGGACCGATGGCACCCAGCCTTCATCCTCTTGCCTTACAACAACACACTTGGCGAGAATTAATACAACACAATTCATGCCCTGTCATGTCTCATTACTTAATTATGAAATGTCTGTAGTACTTTGGACATTACTGATCCTGTTTGATTGGCTGTGACTGATGTCACACTCACTTTAATACTAGCCGGTGCATGCACAAATAGGCCTCCTCACCATTTCCCCTCTTTCTATTCATGAATTCTATTTCATAACAGTAATAATATACTGCAGGCAGTGCATTTCTAGGGAATTATTGCATTTCTCAAGTGGGTAAAGTCATTTGGCCTTTCAGCCCCATGCCTTGCAACACCTTCCTAGGCATGTTATAATTGCCCAGAAATACACTATATCTTGTGTATTACAATCCTTACATACTGCTGTTTCTTTTTCACCTCACCAGCCCAGTTTCCAATATGAAAAAAGTTGTCAGGTGCATTTTTTTCAAATGAGTCTCTTGGATATATTTGCAAGGCTTGGAGTGTCTCATGCACATATAATTTAAATGCATTAATTTACAAGTATTAATCATTTAACACCCTGTATAAAATATAATGGCCACATTCTCATGTCCCTTGACAATTCCAGAGCACTGTCTCCTATGTCTCTAAGGTGGCAGCAACAGAAGATGACACAGTTGATTTAATAGGAGCATGGAGACACATTCAGTGATATAATAAGATATTAGTTTTAAGTGAGATGCTACAGTAAATGTTTATGAAAGCTTAAAAGGAATCATTCTTGTAGAACAATATTTAGTCTAATGATCTAAGGAAGTACAAGGCATTCTGCTCACTTTATGGTAATAAAATAGTGACGTCTAAACTTACTTTAAGTAGGAAGAGAAAATAATTTAGGTATCAAAAATATCCTCAGATTTTAACAGGAAAAAATCTTACAAGAAATTTCTAGTCCCTCCTTCCAACACAGAAGTTTGACATACACAGTTATGGATCAGGAGAGTTGGGTTGAAATCTGGATCAACCTTGTCTCTTTTTCACCTTGTCTCTTCTGAGTTACTAGGGTTCACTTTTGAAGTTATCATTGAGACTGCTGTGAATACCTTGTACTCCTATAGCAATTTTCAACCAAGTATATCTAATAACTCAATGAGCTTTAATGAATCAAGCCTCCTGGCAAAGTCCAAAAGGGAGGTCAATTTAGTAGAAACTAAATTATGGAAGTTTGCTAAGTTAGCACTTTTTATAACTGTAATTATAAGATGGGAAACCACTCTCCTAACAGAGTTAAATATTCTTCTAGTAGTTCCAACCTTAGTTTACTTTTTGCTTCCTCTGGAGGTGACAACTCCTACTGTTTGAACTAGGGCTGCCTGCCCTAGACTTAACCATAGAAAATATAAAATTTTGTTGACGACTGGGCAGTTAAACACAATTCTGTACTTTAGGGTGTTTCAGTTCTGCCCCATCCTGTCCTGGACATCACATGTCTGCTAGAGCTGCACTTCAGATGTGAAACAGTACAGTGCACAGGGCCTCCCCCAGAGCTCAACCAGCTAGAGGTGGTGACTTCTTCTCTATTAGAATGAGCTGATAAATAAAATGAAGGCTAGAGCCAAAATTTAACATATTTCAGCAGCTGGAAAGTGTGCACATTTGTGCCATCTATTGCAAAGGGCTGTTAAAGCTCTGCAGACACAGTTCTTAAAATAACTGGGGCAAGAACAAGCAGAAGATTTTAATTTTGCATGACGTGTAATGTCAAGTTTATAAATAAATAACAAATTGGATTTTCCCATGGTTCCCTTCTTCAGTTTTGGTATACCTGCTGTAAGCCAATACAGACTTGTAGAAAACAAGGTGTAAAGCTAACCAAGTTTACAGCCCTGCTTTGTGGAAAATAAAGCAAGGGAAGGTGAACTAGAATAGGTAACTGGGATGTATTCTACATGAAAGAACTTTTCTTTAGTGTGAATATTTAAGGACTATTAAAAATGTCACTGACTTGAATGTAGAGGTGAAGAAGGGTCCAAACCATATCCTCAAATCCAATATGTCTCTTAAAAGAGGGAAAATTTAAAAAGGAGGTGAGCATTAAATTCCAGCGTTAACTGTGGATTTAGGAAAACTGACATTTCTCTTAATCCATGAGATCTAACTCAGCAGCTTCTTCAGTTGGAAATGACTTCAACACCATTTATCAGAAAACAAGGAAGTCAGTCCCTGGTGGTGTCTCTTCTCCTCTCATAGGTATTATCTTTGTCTCAAATACTTGAATGACTCAATATCCTTTGGGACCTTCTCCTGAGTGATTGAAGCATTAACAGCACTGCATTAAGTTCCCCCTGTTTCTGCCCGAGGGACAGTAATCCATGCTTCCTACCTGCATGAAGAATGCCTTCATCAGCAAACAACAGTTATTCTGAAGCTGGAAGTGCTCAGTCTTCTTGTTAAGCTGTTTCACTTTCTATAAAACAGACACTCCTTCACACAGAGAGGGAACCCATACTGCCTGTCTACCTGAGTTTCCTAACCACTTGTCTATACACCCATCCTCATCTATATTCTCACAGAACAGCATCCCCTGCAACAGGACAGCCTGCATCCTACAAACCTAACCTCACAGTTAAGCTATGAGGGGAGGAGGTAGAAAAAAAATTCCTCCTCCTCCTGTATGTGTGAATGGAGGGGGAAGAGACTGAGTTGGCTATTCCTGCAATTCATGCAAAGCAAGCTCTTGGTTTATGACTCCCAGGAGGACCTGGATGAAGAAAGGGGACCAATACAGGACAACAGTGTCAAGACTCAGACAGATGCATACATCCAGCTACAGAAATTTCATTTTTCTGTGCTTTCAGGGTCAGGACTTACTGTTTTTAGTGTTTACCATATTTGACTGAGATTCTTGAAAAGGCACGTGAACACCTCATTTTCCCTTGAGAATCTGAACCTTAATGTACAGCGCATTAAACTGTAACGCAGCTTGGGAAATATTGGGATTGACATCAGATAGGTAACAAATACTAGCTCACCACTTGATGTTGCATACATAGATCCTTGGACTTCATGAGATACCAGGCATCAGTCACACTCAGTCAACTGACACGCTGGCACCTCCTCTTTACATTTTTGCAGTACTTGGCTCGAGGATCATTTTACCATCTTCCTTAAATTCATCAAACAGGCTTTGAACAAAGTTATGAGGGAACATCTGATTTTAAATAGATGGAGTTTTTAACAATTATTGTCGATTAAATCCTGGAAACCTACCAAATTGCAATAATTTTTAAAAAATCAGATGTCAAGTCATAGTGAATTATTTTGCCACTAGTGAACAAAGATGTGACAAATTAAGATAATTTAAATTATCCAGAAATATCTGTAACCTTGCCAGTCTTCCTCTATGTTACGAATTCCTTCTCTCTCTTTAGAAGAATTATACTTACCACTCTGCTCTTTTTTTATCAGAGTAACAGTCTTTCACCTGAGAAAACAGCAGCATATCATTGACAGATCACATAGCAGTATGAATAAATAATGACAAAATCACAGATTAATATTGTTTGTGAAATACTGATGAAATTACAATTGTTTTCAACAAACTTTTAAAGACATTACTATAGGTAAACACTTATATAAAATTACACACTGTTTTGAAACCAGTTGTGTAGAAAGGCAATGATCAAACATAATTTATCATATTAAATTTACTACAAATATTTTATTAATAAAGATCCATAAGAACCTGGAACTCAAGGAGTGACTAGGTACATTGAACTGTTGTTGGTACTGCTAAAGGTAAGTGAAAAAATTAAAGACTAAAGAATAGAATTGTCATGGTTTGAGTGAGAACAGAACTAATTCTGTTCAGTAATTTTACTTTTCAGCTCAGTTCTTCTAACTAACTGCACTGTCTGAAGTCAGCAGCCTGTTTTCACAGACAGTGTCTGCTGCGAGCAGTGATAACATCCCATGTTTAGAGTTACTACGAAGGGTTAGTGTGCAGACCAAGGCCACTGCTGGATCTTGTGCACCACATTATGGAGTGAAGAAAGTGAAAGGCCTCACCTGCAGGGAGGAGCAGACAGGGGACGTGACCCTAAACTGACCAGCAAGGTATTACAGCCCATATGCATCATATTCAGTATAAAGCAGAGGGATCTGGAGGGTCTGTGGCTCTTCTCCCTTGTCAGCTTTGCTTGGCTTGGCTCAGGTCTTCTTCCAGTTTCTTCTTCAGAGCGTCCAAGGAGGACTCTGTTCTGCCTTTGATCCCAGTCAGTCTATTCATAAATCTGGTACCAGAATCCAGCTCCCAAATAGAGCTCCTGTCTGCTGCGAGGCCCAGTCTGGGACTCTCCTGGTGCCTTCTCCACAGCATCAGTGGTGATGGTAATGTAATTAGCATCAGGGGGGTTGGTTTCGATACTGGTTTTGTATATATTTGTATATATTCCATTTTTATTATTTTTATTTTCATTAAAGCTGTTCTAATTTCATTTTCTAATGGCTAAGTCTCTCTCCCTTATTCCCTTTCTCTTCCTCTTTGGAGAGGGAGGGGGGTTAACAGAGAGCCTCTGTTACAGGTCTAAGGGGCCGCCCCGACCCTAAATTGTGACAAGAGTAATTTAAAATATATGATATTTTAAATTATGGATTATCTCCATACTTTGGTTTTTTTCAGGATGAACTCATGCATTCATTTTTTCAGCAGGGAGTAAAAGTTTCATTAGGTTGTGAATTTGAAGGTATTCTCATCTTAATCAAGACATCATGTACTTTATTCAGAAAGACTCAAATGCTAAGCAATTGCATAAAGGAAGTATTAAAATGTGACAGGTAATTTTGCTCTGTAATGATACTAGGGCCACGAGTGATAAGAATTGATAGGGAATGCAATCTTTTTCTGTTGAAGACACTTACTTTCATTGTTTCATTGTTAGCACATAACATTTACACTAACAACATAGTTTATGTTTACCAGAAGAGCTGTCATTCAAGTGACAGATGGTTCCAGTGGCTGAATGTAAAGCAACTCACTGAAATTGTTCAGTGATTCCCAAACTACTTTAACAATGTATTCCAAATTCCCATCATTTTATGTGAAACTATCATTTATTTATCAGTGTCACTTCTTATACTGCCCCCGTCACTCCAATCTGAGTATCTCCCAGTACTGTAAAGTATATAAGATGTATTATCTCTCCCTCTCTCACTTCTTTCCAGTCAGCAAACACTTTAGAATTATTTTATATCTCCATATATCTCTTGTCTGTTTGGGAAGAAAGCATAAATCCCACTTCATCAGGACTTTTACCATATGTGTGTACACACACATGTAAAAAACATAAATATACTTTTTAGATATACATATATCATATGTATACCACATACACATATAAATGGTAAAAGTCATGATGAAGAAGCGGAATTTGTTCTTTCTTCCAAATACATAGATTTCATTTTCTGGGAAGTCTTAATATGCTTTTCTAGCCCCAGTATCTTCAATGTTTTCTTCCAGAGAAACCAGTCTGGGAAAGAGGGTTGGGGGTGCCTGTCTGTTCTCTGTGTGCACATGGCAGGGTGACTTTGAGAAGTCATATTTTCTCCTCAGTAGCAGCACGGCATCTTGAGGTAAAACACATCAATGTTGCACATATGCCCCCAGATCATCTCTTTGTTTTGGAGCCCTCAGATTCCAAAAGACTCCAGGCATCAGGGAAGTAAGGAATTATTCTGAAGTCCAAATTCTAACTGCAGCATGGTTGTATCCCTTTCAGTGATGATATTTACTTGGAATATTTAATCTGGATAAACCTAGACAAGAATTAGTCTGTACTTATTGTGATCAAGCTCAGTCCTCTCCAGAAGTGAAGTCTGAAGTCTAAGATAACTTCTCAAAAATTGTTTCATAGGAAGAGGATGACCATGCAGCATCCAGAGGGATTTCTGATCTGGAAGCTTCCCTTGAGGAGCCAGCATCAATATCCAATGACACACAAAATGGTCACACAGTATACGCAGTTAGGTTCTTAGTCTAAGACCAGTGCCAAGCCTGTCACTTTGTCCCCTTTCACTTTCAATCAGCTTGTCTGTTCATGCCACAGAGAAGAGAGAAAAGAAAGCAAAAAGAAAGCTTTGTGTGGAAGGCCCCACTCCACAAAGAGAAATCTCGCCTCTGAGCCCAGGAACAGGACCTTCCCTGATATCCTGTTGAGATGCAGGATCCTGTGACAGTTTTCTACCAGAACATGACAGAAGTCAGTAACTGCCAGAGACAGAAGATGAATATGTTTGTGCTGTGGGACATGTACCCAGGAAAGTGCTATGCTCCCTGTTCACCAGGGCAACTGACAATCCTGATATAATCCAGAAGTCTCTGTACAGTGTTTTTTTCATGTTCATGGACCAAGCTTAACAGAGCATGCTAAAGGGATAACTATGTTAGCTAATTGTTGCTACTCAGAGAGGAGGGGAAAGTGGATGTGGAGCAGCAGGTTCAATGGGGTAGCAAGTTCCTGTGGGGAGTTCTGCATTCAGATAAAAATTGATCTGTTCAGTCTTTCTTGGCCTGGGTGCCTGTATGGTTTTGCATATGGCTTTTTGTACTGCTAGAGGTTCTTCAAAGCCAGCACAGTGGGTTAGGTATGCTTTTGCAGCAAGACAGGAGTTTGGTTACACAGTTCAGACATTAGCTACAGTGTGCAGTAACTACCAAGGGATACAAACAGTATCAGACCATCAGACTGTGAAGAAGCAGTGGCCATCAATCAAAACACATCATGCTTGGTCAGTATGACCACAAGTGCAGAAACAGTGACTTTCCATTTGTGGGCACTGAAATTGTAAAGGACCGGTTGCATCAGCTGAGTGTTCTCAAATGCATGGGGCTTGCTGGGATTTATCCCAGTGTTCTGAAGTAGCTGGCAGATGTTATGGCAGGACCCCTCTCTATCACCAACCAAAGGTCTTGGGAGGCTGATGAGGTTCCTGCAGACTGGAGGACAGTCAATATTCCAATCTACAAGAAGGGTGTGAGGGAAAATCCAGGGAGCTACAGATTTTTTAGTCTAACCTCAGTTCCTGAAAAAAATTGGAAAAGATTATACTGGGTATTACTGAAAAGAATTTAAAGAATAATGTAATCATCAGAAACAGTGAAGCATGCTGCTGGCTGTAGAGAAATTGGAGCAAATTTTACCTGTTAAATGTCCTATATATCTGAAGCTGATCAAGACATTTTTAGAAGGAACCTCTATCCAAGTTTTGCTTTCAAATCTTTCAGAAAACGACATTGCCTTACCTGGTGGTTAAGTTTTTAAATATAGTATCTGCTTCTGAACTATGTAAATATTTTAATTTAAGCTTAAAAGCAGTGACATAATGGCTACCTGTTGAAATAGAAGTTCTTGTCAAAGAGTGGAAAACAAAGCCCTACATACCTCTACACAAAACTGCTAGAAAAAATCCTGTTGTTCCTTCACCTTGCAGCATACCATAGTCAGTGGGTCTTCTTCTGAAAAAGAAAAAAAAAAAATAAAGAGAAAAAAACCCTCTCCTACATTTAATATCCTGCCATTATAATCTATATATCCCTCAAAGCCCTACAAATTTTATGCTTTCTTCCTGTGTGCTCCATCAGCTAGAAGACATATGACAATTCAGCAGATACAGACTTTTCACACTGAAGGATGAATCAATTCCAGAACTGAGTACTTCAGGGAAAAAAAAAGTTTTGCATGCAATTTCCTCTGTATTCCTCCTGTGTAGACAGGTAGAGCACGTCTAACATCAATTGTTACAGTTAGTAGCAGTAATTGGGTGGGGTGACAGAGCAGAGGAAAGCAGCTTGCCTGATACTTTTCTTGTCAGAAAGAATATTAATCTCTAGCTTTATGCATGGTGTGAGGAAATGGTACCTCCCTGTATGCTATGAACCCAAGATTTGTTTTTAAGCTGTCAAGAAAACCTGGCCAATTACAGCAGCTATTAAAAGAGTTTGCCACTATGCAGCTTATGGTACTGTGGTGACTATGGTTCTGGTGATTTTAGAGAGCTATCAAGTGATGTCCCTCTGGAGGGTTTAGAAAGCATGTATTTCTTTGACCATACAGTAACTCAAGAATCTCTTTAAGGATGTCTCTTTCCCTAAGTACCTGCTTATGGACTTGGCTCTAACTGTAGACAATATCCCTGGGTACATCACTGACACCTCTGTGATATAACTCCGCATTAAATGAAGAGTTATTTAATGCTATTTAGAGCACATGATGGACAAGCAAGAATTTTGTTCCTGCCACTTTCCAGATGTATGAGTTTGGGCAAGACAGCTTCCTTGGCCTCCGTATACCCATAGAGGTTGTGATTTATGACAGAGGCTATTATTAGGTGAAAAAAGTGTAATGAAAATAAATCACTATTACAAAGCCCTATGGGACAATCAAACAAGGGAAATTATATAACTGAATCTAAAGCATTCATTTCATTTATAAATTTTAAAAATAATAATCATACCCTCTTATCAAGTTCACTAGCATAATTTTCACTTAAATTCAAGCCTATATAGACTGAAGTGAGAGAGAATTACTGCACTGCCTCCATAATCCAAAGAGGAATTTACTCTTGATGCACCTCGTATTTATATTAGAGACACATTTGCTAAACAGCTGCAATGCATTTTTCTTGTATTCTCAGATCAAGACAAATTGTAATAAATCTGGTTTTCATTGACAGTTTGTTTAAGAGATGTGCTTTTACTGGTTCTGTCAACAGTAACGTTCATGGCAATGCTTGAATTATTCAGGACTGCTTTTCTTAAAAACACTTATGAAGCTTCATAAATGTATGGAGTTGTTAGGAACATATTATAATACAGATTCTCTGACTAGAAGACCTAGTGCTACTAAATGAGGTCTTTAAAAACAAAATCAAGTAATAAATATAGCCTTAATCTTTACAGACATTTAAAGTTACCTTGATGCTTTTCTGAATATACGTATTTTCCCAAACCAGGATCTCTTTCAGCTTTAGAGTTGGTGGGAAGATTTTTCTCCTTATAAAATTTCTATGCCAAGGGACAAGATTGAACACTAAAATGTATGGATTTTCTGACAAGAAAATTAACTTGTAAAAAAAAAAATATTTAAATATCTTTTTGGTTTGGTTTTCCACAGAAATTTTGATATTCCTTTTAATCCAACCTGCTGTCTGTAAAACTGATTTAAAGATTGTTGTGCAACATGTATATATCTTTGTATTACAAGCACAAACATTTTAAATTACTGAAAAATATCTATACAGCGGGAAATAGAATCATAGAATTGCCAGGGTTGGAAGGGATCTGAAAGATCATCTAGTTGCAACACCCCTGCCAATGGCAGGGACACCTCCCACTAGAGCAGGTTCCTCAGAGCCCCATCCAGCCTGGTG